>CAUYSK010126304.1:0-25236 GCA_963575035.1 Avahi laniger | reverse complement strand
CCCTGGGTTGGCTGTTCTGTTTATGGAGATCTGTGCCCACAATACAGGTGTAATTCAGAATAAATTAGATTTAAAAACAGTTGAGAGTGGAGAGAGGAGGGGAATTCTATTATAAAAAATAAAACCTATGGGAGGCTGGGCGGGAGGATTGCTCAAGGTCAGGAGTTCAAGACCAGCCTGAGCAGAAGTGAGACCCCGTCTTCACTAAAAAATAGAAAGAAATTAGCTGGACAACTAAAAATATGCAGAAAAAATTAGCCGGACATGGTGGCACATGCCTGTAGTCCCAGCTACTCGGGAGGCTGAGGCAGGAGGATTGCCTGAGCCCAGGAGTTTGAGGTTGCTGTGAGCTAGGCTGACGCCACGGCACTCACTCTAGCCAAAGCAACAACGTGAGACTCTGTCTCAAAAAAAAAAAAAAGGAAAAAAAAAGAAAGTAATACAGAAATCAGTAACAGCAATATTTGGAGGAAGGCGTGCATAAGCTGATTTTATATATAGGCCATTAAAATTTTTTTATTGTTTATTTATTTATTTTAATTTCAAAATATTAAGGGTGTGCAAATGCTTTTGGTTACATGGATTGCTTCTGTAAAGCTTCAGTCATGGCTATAAGTGTGCCCATCATCCAAACAGTGTTCATTGTACACATTGGGTAGATTTTTGCCTCTCCCCTCCTCCCCTCTGCCCCCTGCTTGATTTCTGCTGAGTTTTAACTTCCCTCTGTGCACATCAGTTAGTTCTAATTTAATGGTGAGTACATGTGGTGTTTTACTTCACTTAGGAGAATGGTCTCCAATTCTATCCAAATTGTTGCAAAAGGCATTAATTTATCCTTTTTTACGGCTGAGTAGTACTACATGGTATACATATACCACATTTTATTAATCCACCCATGAATTGATGGGCACTAGGGTTAATTCCACATCTTTGCAATTGTGAATTATGCTGCAATAAACATTTGATTGCAGGTGTCTTTTTGAGAAAAATGACTTCTTTTCCTTTGGGTAGATACCCAGTAATGGGATTGCTGGATTGAATGGTAGGTCTACTTTTAGTTTAATGAGGAATATCCATACTGGTTTCCGTCGATATTTGGGGAGATGCTGTTGACTTTGCTTTGCTAGTATTTTATTGAGGATTTTTGCATCTATATCCATAGGGCAGGGCAGATATGGTCATGGCAAATACCCTCTGAAAAAGACTTAATTTCTCCATTAATTGTGAAACTTCATTTTGCAAGATAAAAAATTCTAGGCTGGCAATTGTTCTCATTAAGAAAATTGAAGATGGGGCCCTGATCCCTTCTGGCTATAAGGTTTCCACCTAGAAGTCTGCAATTAACCTGATGGGTTTTCCTTTTTAGGTTATTTGTTGCTTTCATCTTGATGGTTGCAGAATTTTCTTCTTCATTTTGACTTTGGCCAGGTTGATTACTATGTGTCTTGAACATGTCCTATTTGTCATGAATTTTCCCGGTGTTTGATGACCATCTTGGAACTGTATGTCTGAGTCTCTGGTGATACCAGGGAAGTTTTCCTCAATAATTCCCTCAAATAGGTTTCCCATGCTTTTAGCTCTTTCTTCTTCTCCCTCAGAGATACCTATAATTCAAATGTTAGTTTGCTTGGTATAGTCCCGTATTCCTCTCAGTAATTGCTCAGACTTTTTTTTTCTCTTCTCTGCTTCTTTGAATTACCGGGTTATCTTGAGAGCCTTGTCTTCAAACTCTGGGATTCTTTCTTCTCCTTGGTTTAGCCTGTTGTTAAAGCTTTCAACTACATTTTGAAATTTGCTGAATGACTCTTTCATTTCTTTTAGTACTAGTATATCCTTTCTTATGTTGTCTAGCTCTTTAGTGACTTTTTCACTGATTTCCTGAAATATTTTGTTTTATTTTTTGTTTTTCAACTTTCTCTTCAATTCAATTCATCTTATTTGCCATTCATATTCTGAGTTCCATTTCTGTCATTTTGGCAATTTCCTTGTGGGTGGAGTCTACTATTGTAGCTCCATTATGATTTCTTGGCGGCGTTGAGCTATTTTGTTTTTTCATGTTGCCAGGGTTCTTTTACTGATTTTTTTCTCGTATGGCTCCTCTTCTCTCAACTCTGGGTTAATAGGATTGCAGGGCACATGATCTTCTTTGCTGGGAACTCTCCTGTTTAGTTAAGGGAAGGGGAGGACCCTAGATGGAGCTTTTGTGTCCCACTCTGGAATGTTGACCCATCAGAGGAGGGGTGGATGCACTCAGAGCCTGCAGAACAGCTGTTTTGTTTTAACTCATTCCCCTGTGATTGCCATGGTTTGAGCCAGTGCTAGATGATCTTCATGTGAGGTGGAGAAATGTTCCCCATCTCACTGTGAGAAGTTCAGGTTGGGGGCTGGATGTGACCCTCCCCATGGCAGCTGTTGTTTTGGGGGATAACCCTGGCCAGGTTCACTCAGTGGAAATGACAGTGGCAGCTGGGTGAGTCTATTTAGGTAGTGGTCTTGGATGATCAGTCTGTGGACATTTGTATGAACCAGGTCCAGGTGTAATGGCTGCTCAGGGCTGGGGGCATCCTGAGTGAAGTGTTGGGCCTTGGGGAGGTTCTGCTGGCCCAGTAGCAGTAGTGAAGATGCAGTGGTAGGGTCTTGGGGCCCAGGCACAAGTCCGGAATCTCAGGGTTGGTGTGGCAGGCCTGGTGGGGGCCCTGGAGCTACGGGGGCAGAGCCTCAGGCTTGGTCTCAATGACAGCCTCAGAGATGGCTCTGGGGATTACAGGGACAGAGCTGCACATGTGGAGGGCTGTTCTGCTTGTGTGGAGACTGCTGATGCCCAGTCACACAGGCAGGGGTTTGTCTCAGTGGCCCAGGTACAGTGTAGGTGGGCTGGAGCTGCTGGTCAGACAAGGTTCTCCCCTCCATCTGGGACCCACTGGGGTAGTCACCCAAGACTTCCCTGTGACGTTTGAGGCTCTTCCTCTGCTCAGATCCCACGCAGGTGGGGAAGCATGGTTGGCTCCCAGTCACAGGGTACATGGGGAGCATCTGTTCTGTCTGCTCCCTCCCCAGCCTGAAGCCCAGTGGGGGTGACGTGAAGGCTACTGCTAGAAGGCTGAGTCCCGAGTGGACCTGCTCCATGCACCAGACTGATCAAGATGGTGTCAATTGCAGAAACCTGGGTTTGGCAACCACCAGATCTCTGGTGCATCTGCTCTCTGTTACATTGTCTCTGCCTAGACTTGGAGCAACTCCTCAGTGAGCCCTGACATGACAGTGAAGAAGGGAGACCCCTCACAGCTTGAGCAACCTGCAACTTCTATTCCTCTCCTAAAAAGTGGCGTCCCTTGGGCTGCTTCTATTCTGCTGTCTTCCCCTCTTTCCAGCAGTGTGAATTGTGCTGGGAACCCCCAGCTTAATCTCTGAGGTGGTGGGTGGTGCTTATAAGAATCGGCCACGCCCTGTTTGATTGAGTCACTGGTTGTAATGGGCTGTACAGTTGTTCCCCCTGTCAGTGGTTGCTGCTTGCAGGAAAGAGCCATCTGCAGAGATATTCTTCTGTCCCCATAATAGGCTCTAGCCCCTCAGGAGAAACACTTAAATGCCTCAGGCAGTAGGAGAGGCCCTGTAGCTCCCAGGGAATTATTTGTTCTCCACCACAGCAGAGGTGGGTGGAGGAGCAAGGCTGGGCAGGGTTAGGTCAGGCAAGCCTCCCCCAGGTCCTACAAAGGCAGGTCCCAAAACTGTCTCAGCAGGGCTCAAAGGTCATTTCCACAGGCCCCTGGGAAAAGCCCTGGGAAGGGGGACTAATCGGCCTCCTCCAACCAGGAAGTCTGCTCATGGGGGAAGGGGCCATCTACAATTCACTGACTGGCTATCGGGAATGAGCTCCGCCCTTCTGGCTCTACCCCTTCTCCAAGAATATCCCCCCAGTGTCTGGCTGCCAACGGGTGCCTGGACTAGCCGCACTTGGAAGAAATGATGCCACAGGCTGGGAACTTGCCGGTTGGAGGACACTCCGCAGTCTGAAAGCGCAGCTTTCCTGCAGGTGGAAGGGCGCTCCACCAGATCGCCGCAGCTCAGACTCATACTGTACTGTCTCCACAGTTCTGCCCTCACCTCCTGAGTCTGCCTCTCAAATCTCTTTGTGTGCCCTAGCAACCTGATTGAGTCCTGGGGGTACGGGATCTGGCCTGCCTGTCTGTCCCTCTGGCAGGTATCTCCAGGGAGTGCTGGTGGGCAAGGCATTCCCAGACTGAGCACCTCTGGATCCACTGCAGGTCCTCAGAGGGAAAGGTGTGGGCCCCACTCTCCATGGAAACCTCAGACTGGAGGACACACCAGTAGGTGGGAAGTGACTGCTCTCGAAAGTCTCTGCTCAATTGGTCCTCCCAGCTGCAGCAGGTGGAGGGATTTACAAAATTTACCAAGTGGATATATTCTATGCCACGATGGAATAAATCATTCTGCTTATGGGCTTTTCTTTGTGCTTGTGCCTTTCAAGGTCTCCATTTCACAAAATATGTGGAAGAGTTTGAAGCTGGTAATTTAGTTTAATGTGGCCCTAAAGCCAGATTATAGAACATTGCTAAAGGTCCATATTGAGCAAATTCTATAGATAAAGAACTTTTTGGAATTAAAGAACGATTTGAAACTCAAATTGCAGGTCTGTATTGAATCAAAAAACTACTACTTTACTGGCAAAACTATACTTTTTATTGTACAAAGTAAACCTGGAACAATAACACTAATCAATCCATAAAGAAGTAAAGGCATTCCGATTCTAAATGGATCAACAAAGCAAATATCAATCTTATTCTTCACTGCTAAAGAACTCTGACCTTGGTGGAATTACACATATTGAAGGGTGACAGAGTTACTTATAGGAAATGAAATCACAAATTTAAAAGAGATTTCTCCATTTTTAAAGTGTATGAACAAATACAGTTATGTCTGCCTTTGGAGTGAAAGCTTCAGGATGTTTCTGAAATATGCTTTGGTTCTGTGGTTGGCACTTATGACTAACACACTATATATATTTTCCTCATTTATTTTGTTTATTACTATCTTTTATTTAAAAATGTTAGCTCAATGAGTACGGTGATTTTTATCTGATTTTTTAAAAATGCCATACCCCTATTACCTAGCTTCTAGTAGGCATTCAATATCTATTATTGATCAAATAATTCAATAAACAAATGTGAGAGTGAGTATTAGAGAAGATGTTTGAGCTAAGAGTGAAGTATGCACAACAGGAAGATACATTATTTGTGATTCTTTGGATTGGAGTATTACGAACCTCAAAGTTTTAATTCTACTAGATTCTGTGGAAAAACATTTTCCTCCACAAAATGTGTTGAAGCTGAGGGTCACCACTGGTTGTACAAACCTTGAGTTAGAATTAGTGTTTCTCAGTTGGAAAAAAAAAGACTGGAAAGAAATCAACCGACGTTGACAATGTATATCTAGATAGAGTAAGAGTGATTTTTTTCATGCTTCTTTTTACTTTTCTGTATTTTATAAATTTTCAACAACAAAAATGATTTACTTATAGAAAGAAAACAATGAAACCTAAAAAATGTGGAAAACTACTGTGCCATTAAATTTGTTAAAAACCAGCATCTTACTAGAAATTAATATCAGAAGAAATGAATTAGAAGTACAAGATCTATGACTATACACTTAGACATAGATCAAATCAATCTGTATCTTCCCCTGATTTTGGTATAACTACTGAAAATCTCTATTTGAATAAGTGACATACTCATCTTTCCACTGCTATTAATAAAGGATCCATGGCATCTCATCTACATATAGATTTATGACCACATGCCCAATTGTTGAAATAGCTTTGACTACATGACCTTTAAGGTCCCTTTGACTCTCTCATTCTCTGTCACCCCAAATTGGGCTCTGGCACCTACATCATAGAATCATGAAAGCTAAATGGGATGATACATGACAAAGCACTCTCTAAATTATAAGGCCCCATATACATTAGATAATATTATATATTAATTATCAACCAACTAGTTGGAAGAATGCCAATTATTTATTAATTATCAACCAACTAGTTGGAAGAATGTCTCCCAGGACCTGATCTGGTTCTCTCAGCCTCCTCTGTAGGTGGCGAGTTTTAACTTGGAGGGAGCTGGCTGGGACCTGTGCTTACCTGATTTAATAGGAATAAGGCAATACTTCTGGAGTCTCCTTCCTGTGCTGCGAAACATCAGTCTACAGGGTGCAGTTTAAACGGTGAAGACTCCAGGCTCATAATGTTAAACAAATGCCGAAGCCAAGGGGATAAAACATGATGGAGAGAGCTTTCCTGGAGTGTGGGCCTGTCCTATCATGTGTCTGAGGGAGGCATTTTCGTACAAGGCTGCTAACTTGGGACAACCCCCAGCTATGAGAACCAGAATAAGGTTTGTCTCTTTGGGAATGATACTGGTTTGAGTTCTGTATAGAGGCCTGCCACCCCAAGTTATCTAAATCATGGAGCTCCATGTCAGGGCCTTCAGTGGACTGTCCATACTGTGTGGGCCTCATATTGATAAAAGAGTGGAAGCTGGGGTTTTTCCAGCATTAAAAAAAAGATATTCTCTTATTAATTTATCTATCACTAAAGTAAACTACCTTATTAAAATAAATTATTATATAATTACTAGTATTTATCTCTATTAGAGATGATTTTTATTTATTCTTATTTCTTCTTGCTTACAAGCATTTTTCAATTTCCCATGTAATGCTTGCATAATAGAATGAAATATTAATGCAAGTTACTTATAAAACATTTAGGAAAAAAAGGCAAGTAAAAGGAGGATAATTAAAATTACTTGTAATTCTGCTACCCAAAGATAAGAACTGTTAATATTTTAGGATCTGATCTCCCAGCATGGAATTCCTTAAACAAAAATGGATTTATGCTCCACATACTATATTTACCTTGTTCTTCCACTTGTAAAAAAAAAATATCATGAGCATTTTTCTACACCAATAAATGTTTTTCAGATGTTATAGATCAAAAACTGTATGTTCTAAGGCATTTCGGGAATATTAAGTAGTCAGAAAAGTTGAATGTGTCCATACTCTGGCCAGCCTGGTAATTCAGTGCCCAGCCCCCTCCCCACTCTCCTGCCAGCTTTTCCAACATCAGCAACTATAACAATTGGAAAATTCTGGTTAGTAATGGTATTTCATTATTGTTTTAATTAGTAGCTCACTAATGATTAATAAGGTTGATCATTTTCCCCCAAAAGGTTTATTGGACAATTGCCTTTGCCAGGATTGCTTTGAAATTCTATAGTGGTAAAGCAATGGCAGTAGCATTTATTTAGGATTACTTAGTTTTCTTATGTAAATGTTTAACATTCAAGTTGCAGCATCTCTAAGCTCAGTCCCTTTTAACACATGTATACTCATTCAATCCCTCTTCTTGTTAATTAAAAAATATTTATTGATGGTCTACTACATGACAAGCCATGTTCTGGGTGCTGGTGATGTAACAGTGAATGAAACTGACAAAGTCCTTAGTGCATATATTCTAGTGAGGAGAAACAAACAAACAAACAACAACAAAACCCAAGGAGAAACAAGGTGTGATACAGCTATGGTGGAACACAAGACAGAGTATGGGGTCTTCACATTGATGGAGTGGGAGATGCAGTGCTCTATATAATAGTGGGACTGAGGAAAACCTCTCAGATGAAATGACATGTGAGCAGAGACCTGGATGAGGTGAGGAGTGAGTGGGCCATGGAGATGTCTGGGGAAGAGCATTCCAGATAGAAGGACCAGAAACTGCAAAGTCACTGAGGTGGCAATGTGCTCGTCTTGATGGAGGAGTGGCTGGAGCAGAATGAAAGATGCAGACTGTAGTGCAAAGTGAGATAAGAGAGGCAAGGGGTGGGGAAGCAGTTCAGGTAGGACCTTGAAGGCCCTGGCCAGGAAGAACTTCAGATTTATTCTGAAGGAGCTCAGCGAGGAGACAGGGAGACCCGTAGGAAGCCACTGCAGTGGTACAGCAGCACAGTCAAGAGTGTACGTGGATGTAAGCCATTTCTCCCACATAAGCCCGTCTTGCTTTGCCAAACTGAGGCCATTGCCCATTCTCTGTGCTACGCAATCCTTCTCCCTCTGTGGCCAGATCAGGAGTAGCTATGAAAGTGGTAGAGTGGGTGTCTTCTATGAGGCCTGTTGGGTGCTAAGAGGTTGTATGACAGGCAATCAAAATACCTAAGAGTAATAAGACAGGATTAGTGGGTGTCACTCTCAGAAGTCAATTTGACAAGCCTTGGTCTAGCACTTAGAGGGCTGAGAAGAACATGCAGGTAACTCTAGAGAAAAAGCAAAGTAGAGGCACCAGAGACTTCAGGAAAAAGCTTAAAAAGGAAGTGGCAGACACAAATGTGTGGTGTGTACCAAATCACTCCATATTTAATCTCCGTGATGAAGTACCTGGAAATCTATAAATGACAGCAAGAACAGCTTGACAGGCTGCTGTGTGTTCCACTTGGCAGTTATGAACTAGTTGAAAGTTTTTCTCAAATTTGAGATGTCACTTTTGAATACAAAAACTAAGCAAAGTGGGTTCAAAGTCCAGAGTCCAGGCCTTTATCCACAACTCAGATCAATGAGCTATCTGGCAAGAAGGATGGATGGAGAATGAATGACATCATTTATTTAGCACTTTATTGTTCTATTAATAGAATGTAAACTTCATGACGCCAATGACTGCTTTACTCACTCCTGTGCCCGCAATGTGTGCAACTGTGTGTGCAACACAGTAGGTATTCCATTAACAGTTCTTAGGTAAATGAAATTTAAATTCTTTTAGGGGAATATATGTATTCTTGTAAGCTTAGGGAGGATGAGATCAGATTTTATTTCTCCTTATCTTTTTCTCTTTTCCTATTTCTCTTCCATGTTACTGTAGCAGACGCCATCAGTGACCTACCCATATCACCTTGGCCCACTCTGAAGCCAGCTGCAGATAACTCCTGCACACAGCAGTGCTTCTTTTGGCTTTTGCCTGCAGGTGTTTTCTGGCCACAGGAGAGTACTGGGTCTCCATGCTCTAGAAGTTCTCCAAAGAGTGAAATCCCTCAGGGATGATCCTCTATCAGTGAAAGATGGGAATTGGTAGACAACCATTCCAGATTGCTTGTTTCTTGGTGGGATAATTCTGAGGAGCATTCTACAGTCCCTCAGAAGTCTCCGGAGTATTGAGCCCTGGTTGCTCACAATGGTTTTTCATCCATTAGTGCATCTTTCATTGCTTTCCTACCTTCTCGATCTCAGGTCATCACTTTCTTACTCCATTTTCTGGGACCACCTCCTAAATAAACTGCACACACCCAAGTCCTTTTATCAGGGGCTACTTTGGGGGAACCCAAACTAAGACAATTACCTACAGTGCTTAGGAAAGCTGTGCATATGGGGTTCTTGTGACGATTGAGTCACATAATGCAAGTCAAGCATTTAGCACAGTGATTGTGGAGTACATGCTCACCTCTTAGCCACCATCGTTGTTGTTGAGGGTGCCCACGAAATACGTATGCATTTTTGTTCTTCGAGGAGGAATTTTGAAGAGGAATCAAGACAATCACAAGAACAACAACAATCAGGGTGATAATGTATGAGGAGGAACAGAGGCAGAGATCAATGACAAAGCTAGAAAAAATGGTTTACACACTAGATATTGACACGTGTGATATCGAAAGCACAGGAAATGAGACTTCACCCTGGGGCCAATGAGTAGAACTTCCCATACTGTCAAGAGAAATGATGTAGGCCTCACAGCTAGCCAGAATATAGGGATATTTACAATCCCATGCAAGGGCACTATTGAGACAACCCTGGAGAGAAGGGTAAGAAATTTGATTCCCGAGGGGAGGGGCAAGGAAAAAAAATTTTGATTCCCTTTGAAGGGACAGAAAGTCTCTGTAGGTCTAGTTAAGGTGGAGCCACATGGTCAGGTCTCAGGAGAGTGTAGGTGGAGAGGTGGAAAGCAAAAGGAGCTGGAATCCTGAGTATCAGGGAATCTGCAGAAGGTAAACTAGAGAGCTCTGCACCCAGAAAGAAGCATTTCAATCTTTGCCTTGTTTGATACTGTGTGTTAAATGGCTGTGTGAGTGGCACTTGTGTTAACTGTGTCTGAAAGAGGTCAGAGCTCACAGGGGAGTTTTGCCATTAACTGTCAGCAGTGGCAGACCATTGGGATTGTACCATAATGTCAACAAAGGTAAATGCCTGTGACGTATTCAGGATTAGGGCTGGTGCCTGACGTTTAATCCTGTAGAATGGTCAAGAATGAGAGCCAACTCAAAGCACAAACTGTGTCCTGTTCACTTTTGGAGTCCCAGTGCCTCTCACAGTGCAGGCATGGAGTAGATGGTCAACAGATAGATGTAGAAGAATGGAAATGAGAAACAAAACCAGTGACATCGAGGTAGGAAGGGAAAGGGAAGAAGAAATTAGTAAGTCCTCAATATTTGCGGCTGCCTGGGTTGGCTGAGTAGGGACCAGGGGTACCAAGTTGGCTGCTTTCTCCTTCTCCTTGCTGGCTGGGGCAAAACAGATCAGAAGTTCTCACTGATGTGCTTTCTTGTTAAACCACCACTATGATTTTACGGCTTACCCAGACCCAGTGCCGTTCTGTCTTCTCACCTGCATTTTATGAAAGATGTGATTCCACCTTTGTAGAGAGAATGTGAAGTAGGATGGGAAAGGAAATGCCCCCACTCTTTTCAGTACAGAAAAGAGGCCAAGGGCCACCTCAATCATAAAGCAGGTAGAGGTGGGGTCTAGCAGCTGGAAAACAGAGCCACATGAAAGTGTGGACTCATTCTGACTCCTGCTGACTCTTAGGAGAAGACATTCTCCTACCGATTTTGGTTCCCGGGATTTCAGATGGATCATAGGAGTAATTAGAGCTCATAAAGCTAGTCCCTTGTTTTATCAGTGAGACACTGTTGGAGAAAGTGTATACACTTAGGTGTTAATAAAGTTACAGCAGGGTATCAGTTATACTTTGATTCTTGGCATGACTAATACCCTTATGAAATTCAACCAAAAGCATACACCTCTTCACTAATGACCCATCCAAACCAGTGGCAGAAAGAAAAGAGTGGTTCCTAGCACTTTCTTGACTCCTACAAAAGTTCTGGGGCAAAAACAGAAAGAAAAACCCAGTGATGTCAAGTTTAAGTTCTTCCAATATCAAGGGGTGTGAGCCGGGAGAATCACTGTTTCTCTGGGATTCAGCGTCTTTCTTTGTGAAATGAGGTGCTAAGATTATATGATTTTTGAGGTCCCATCTCAATCTGTTATCCTATGATAATCATAGTTTGGGGACCAGGTGGGTGTAAGGTGCTGTGCGGGACTACGCTCTTAAGGCTTTTGCTCCTGGGCGTTGCAGGGGAGAGGCTTTGACGAGTTTGCATTGTCTCTGAAACATTCCAATTTTAGTACTTCTGGTAACTCAGCAATTAAGTTATTACTTTTCTTATGCTCCTTTAGCTGTGCAGTCATTTGAATCTCCTTTAAAATTTTTTGTTCATAAGATTATTAAGGAAAAGCCTATCTACTCAAAGATTATACAAATATTCTCCTGTGGAATATTCTAATAGTTTTCTGATTTATTTTTAAACATCTAATCTTTAAAGTAGCTGAAATTTATTTTTGCAAATGGTGTGAATTAGGCAATATAATTATCCCCTATTCCCCAACCTGGCCCACTATTTCTTTGCTATTACATAATATATCCTTTCCCCCACTGATTTGAAATACTATTTTTATCTTATAAAAATTCTCATAAAAACATGAGTCTCTTAAACTGCTTTTTTCTTTAAGGTTAAGTTTGTAGCCCATGGCAGCACTCCTCCTAGTTCCCTTGGATCCCTTTTCACTGTTTGTTTTGGAGTGCTTTGGAAGGAGGTGTTTGTGAGTTTTAGCACCTTTAGGTATTTTTGGAGGGCTCCTTTAGCTTTCTTTGTCTTCATCAAGGGAGGTCCAGAGGTTTCCCTCCCTCCCCCGCTTAACGAATGACTGACAGATGTGAGTATATGTGACTATATGAAAACCCACTTCTCTTGCCTTCGGTAGGTACAACTGTGAGGCTTGACTTACACACCATAGCCTTCCAACGTGATGAGCCTATCAAAAAAGAAACGCTGTAATGAACATCCTTCCAGGATACTTCTGCATACTTTCCCAGATGTATTTGTTGGATAAATTCCTAGCAGTAGCATTGCCAAACTTCCTGCAGCTTTTTACACCCTCACATATAGTAATTAACAGTATTTTTTTTTTGCTTCCCCAACATTGGCTTTATAAAAACTAGTATTTTTTGATAAACTGGAGGATTTATAGTTCTCCTAATGAATGCTGACAGCATGCAGCTAGTTAATTCTCCAGTAGAATTCACGCTTTCCTTTGCATCTTGCACAGTTGTTACTTGGATGTGGCTAGCCGGGGAGCACTATTTTCTGCTCCACCCCCTTCTTGCATCTAGATGCAGCCAGATGACTAGTTCTTGCCAAGGAAATATGAATGGAAGTGATGAATGACCTTTACCACCTAAGAGTTTCAAGTGTGCCTTTTCTCACTTCCTTTCTCCTTCTGCTGGCAGGATGCAGAAGAATATGAACCTAGGGCTGGCAGAGCCACAGGATAGGGGGAGCCTGGTTCCTGAATCACCACCTGGAGGAAAGCCACGCAACAACCCGAAATACCCACATTATACTGTTACATAAATAACAAAGAAACAAACATTATATTGAGCCACTGAAATTTGGAGACATTTTTTTTAGATACCAACATTACCCTCATGAATACAGATTACTTTGTAAATTAATATAATCCACTTAAAATTTATTTCTTGATTTATTATTTTGAACGTCTATTTTTCCCCCACTGTGAGTCATGAGCAAATTCATGCACTTACATTTCTCTCACTTCTCCAACACCATCATCTTTATTTTTATTAGTTACCTTGTTATTTCCAGATCTAATCCCGATTTATACATTATAGGTTTATATTCTTTTTACTTTAATAATATACACATTGATTACTTGATTTTATTAAATTTAGATGGTATCATTTAACTCTTTGATATAAAAAACATTATCATACTTATACTTCCTCTACCTCTATTCTCTCTTCTTGGTGCTTTCCCATGTTTGCTAATTATATTTTAGTTTTACATTACTAGAGCTTAAAACTTTTTTATTCTATTCTATAATATTTATTCCCATAATGAGGTTTATCTTTGTTTTACTGAATTCAACATTATGGTCAATTCTTTAACTACAGCTTTTCTCTTGCTAATTTTCTTAATTTAACTCATCTCTTTGTTAGTTGAATTTTGTCATCAAATTGCTTTTGCACATTTGAGAAATTCTCTCTCTTGCTTTAATTTTGAATGACAACATTGTAATGAAGAATTCCAAAGGCAGTTTTATTTTTCTCTCTTATAGCTCATCATTTGTTTTTAAAACTTTTTAAAATATAAGTGACTTTAGCAGTCTATGTTGTTCTCTCCATCCCCCACCTTCTTTTTTTTGATATTAAATTTCCAGAAATTTCTTGTCCCTTATTGATGTATTGATTTAGAGATTCCATTGCTTTGGAAATAACTTCTTTGAAAAAATATATTTTTCAATTCCATTAGCTGTAGTCTCTTTTTCATGAGACAAATTATATGTACAGTTGACCCTTCCTATCTGCAGGTTCCACATTCATGGATTCAACCAACTGCAGATAAAAACATTTTTAAAAAATAGCCCAGATGTGGCGGCTCATGTCTGTAATCCTGGCACTCTGGGAGGCTGAGGTGGGAGGATCATTGAGGTCAGGAGTTTGAGACCATCCTGAGCAAGATCCCCGACTCTACCAAAAATAGAAAAAATTAGCCAGGCCTGGTGGTGTGCACCTGTAGTTCAAGCTACTTGGGGGCACTGAGGCAGGAGGATCGCTTGAGCACAGGAGTTTGAGGTTGCAGTGAGCTATGATGACACCAGTGAACTCTACACAGGGGATGACACAGTGAAACTCTGTCTCAAAAAAAAAAAAAAAAAGACAACATAAAAAAATACAGATAAAAATCAGTACAGTATAACAACTATTCACATAGCATTTGTATTGTATTAGGTATTATAAGTAATCTAGAGATGATTTAAAGTACATGGGAGGCTGTGAATAGGTTATATGCAAATATTAATACTATGCCATCTTAATAAAGGACATGAGCATCTGTGTATTTTGGTATCCATGGGGAAGTCTTCCTGGATCCAATCCCCATGGATACTGAGGGATGACTGTGTGTTTAATCATTGTGCTCTAACGTCCATGTCTATTATGTTTCATCTCCGTAATAATTTTTAACTTTTGTCATTTTTTTGTTGCATTATCTTTGATCATTTGAATACTTTCCTCCATGAGTGGAATTTCATCTTTGGCCAAATTTTTTCCCTTGATGTTTCAAATGATATTGTTTTGGTCCTCTATAAATTTTCTTAGATTTTAGGGGACACATATAAATCACTGGGAATTTGGGGCTCTGATTTCAAAGCATATGAAGTTGCACCTTGTCTAAGTGCCAATATACCTTGTTTTCCCTTTTCTTTGTTCAATTTCTTAGTTTTTTTGGTGTATGATCTGGCTTTACTTTGCCATTATTCCTTAGTAATTATTGACTTTTTTCTTAATTAAAAAAACATTCTTGGCAAAGATTTTCCTCTGGGATGTCTTGTTTTTATCTAAAAATGTCACCGTTAGCAGCATAGTACACAAGACATCCACATCTCAATTATGGATCCATTTCAGAAAACCAGCAAAGCAAAAGTGAGGTTCTATTCCATCTCTCCTGAATAATGAACTAAGGGCAGCTTTGAATGCTTGTAAATCATGCCTTAAAACTCATGGGACTGGGTTGAAGAAATCCAGTGTGTTTTCTATCCTATTCTTTACTGTGTGAGTTTGTCATTCTCTTTGGTGAATAAGTGCACTCATTAACAAATCTGGCAAAAATTGAAACAAAAAAACCAATTAAAAATGCCATGTAAGAATTTGCTCACCACAATAAACCTTAAACTAATTCTGTTTCTATTTTACAACATCAATCGTCAAAGATAATGGCAAGATTGTGTTTCTGATGGCAATGACTTTCAGTATCTTACACAAAAGAGGACCTGTTAAGGCAGCCACCAAGGGATGAAGGTTTCAAAACTCTCGTTATGTGCTTCGAACTCTCCAACACAGTTGTTATTATTGCTGTGGTAGTGAGAAACAAGCATCCTAAGCAGATTTCCTCTTTTCCCTCCTGATCAACCTCTTCATCGTTTTTTTCCTTGTCACCCTCCAGGCCATAGGTGTTATCCGTCCTTCCTGATATATGACTGATTTGCTCTTGCATATCATGTTTTCCGACAAGATTGACATGGAGGTTATTTTGGAGGGGATTTTTAATATTTGCAAGTGATATTTCCATAGATTAATAGCAATCTGACTTTTAAAGAGTTTTAAAAAAATCTTAGCTAGATCTCCCCACTTCACCTCCTCTTAACTTTTTCCCCTTTGCAAAAGCCTATGTAAAAAACTGAATAGTGAGAAACTCCCACTAGCAACCCACATATTTTCCCTCCTAATGGGCTGCTCATCTTTTGAGGCAGTTTTTCACGTGGTTTCGGCTTTCACACTTTTGGTCGTCTGTCATGTTTTATTTATTAGAACAGGTGGAGATTTAGTTCTATCTTTCCAAAGCATGTAAAATGAAGAGGAAAATACACGACTTTGCTTTAAAGAAACTGAGGAGATGGAAGGAAGCCTTAGACATATACATAAAGGAACTTGAAGCTTGGAGATAGTTCCCCTTAGGCTGCCCTGACCTCTCTGATGAATCAGGGGTTTTTATTTAGGGTAGGGATCTCTGCAGGAACCACCGCCGTGTTCATGGGAAGGATTCATCTTATCTTTGTTTTCTGGGGACAGATCATCCAGAGTCCAGTAGAGTTCCTACAATTTAGCTGTGTCTTAGTGTGAGCTTAGTAATTAGAAAGATCCGTGTCAGGAAAACTCTGTAGGACTGAGTTTTCTCCGAGTTGTACTCTTTGTGTAACATCTGAAGCAGGAGACTGACTCTTACCACTCCCACCCCCCAATTCACAGCAGAGTATCCTGCAACTTTGAGTGCTTGAGGGCCAGCACACAAATGGCAGCAGAACACTCACACGCAGCAGGGTGCTGCCCAGAACTGTGGCTTCTGGGGGCTTCGGTACTCAACAAAAGAGGGAGTGGCTTCTGGGGGCATGATGGCATTAAACAGAAGGAGAGTAGTGGGAGAAAAGGTGGACTGCTGGTGTCATATGGTAACTGAGACCACACGAGATCCCCCTTGGGTTCAATGTAATACAGGGAAGGAATTTTAGAGGAACTTGGGTTATGCGTTAGCAAGAGCTAGAGGAGAAGGAAATGGGGAGAAAGAACCAGCAAACATGTATTATTATATCTCTCAGAATAATATTTTATAAGATATATTTAATATTTCCCTCTCTACTATCAATGCAGATGTAATGGTGCAAGGGGAAAGTTGATGAAATAGTATTTAGAGATTTTGGTGCTTTGTTTATCTTTTTAGTAAAAATTTTGTCACCAAACTCACAGATAATTCATGTTTCAACATGAAGATAGCAATGGAAGTCTTACACTCCTGTGGAACTCTCTCCTTTTCAAAGGCTTCCCGAAAGGTGCTTCTCATTCACTGCATTTCGATGAGATTGACAGAGCATGTGTTATTCCCATTTTGACAGGAGCAACCTGAAACTCAGAAGATGTGGAAGTATTTCCAAGAATGATACAGCTAAAAATAGAAGGCTTACTATTCCTTTCACAAAATCATGCTCATTATAATAGTTTTTCATAACAAAATGGCTTACATTAATTTTTATAAGTTTATATAAAATATAACACTAGGCTAAGCCAATTTCTATAATTTTCATAATATGAATAGAATGATGATACTTTTTAGTAATGCATTACTCAATTTTCAAAGCACCTCAAATTTTATTTTATTTTATTTTAATTTCAGAATATTATGGGGGTACAAACATTTAGGTTATAAACATTGCTTTTGCACCACGTAAGTCAGAACTACATGTTTGTCCATCCCCCAGACAGTGTGCACCTCACCCATTAGGTGTGTATATACCCGTCCCTTCCTCCCCCCACCACCTGCCCAACACCGGATGAATGATACTTCCATATGTGCAAGTAAGTGTTGTTCAGTTAGTACCAATTTGATGGTGAGTACATGTGGTGCTTGTTTTTCCATTCTTGTGATACTTCACTTTGGAGAATGGGCTCCAGCTCGATCCAGAATAATACAAGAGGTGTTAGTTCTAAATTTAAGAAATCAATAGGGACATTATTGCTACCTGTACTTGACATAGAAGGAAACTATGGAACAAAAAAGTTAAATGACTTATCTCAAACCTTCTGACTTCTCGTAACTAGATTGCGTCTTAAAATTCTTTGCCATATCACATAAGTAATCTTTATAGATACAGTATAGCCACACTTACATATTTGCTCTCATGTTTTTAAATCTAACTCATCATTTTTCTTCCTTCACATGTTTCATGTATTATCCTGGACTCTCTTACCAGAGCATTTAGGGTGAACCCTGAACCAAAGTTCTTTCCATCTGTAATTGAATAATTCATTGACTTTCTTGGAACCAAAATGAGATCATATCTACAAACCCTAGGTGAATCTCCAACTTTACCCTACCAATCCCAGTCTTCTTTTAAAAAGAGCATGAAAATTGTCAAAAATGGCACTTTTAAAACTGAATGTGAATTAAAAAAAACAAAAACAAAAACTCGATTGGAAAATAATGGAGGTCTGTGGATGTTGGAGGTGTTGCCTGCTGTGTTACTGGCAGGTGCTAACTGCCTGGCTGTGACTGACCCTTGGTACATACCGGCTTCCTTAAGATAGCCACCGGATTTGCACCCTAATCCAAGAAGACATGATGACAACTTGATAAATTACTGGGGAGCAAAAGAGAAACAGCCTTCTCTTCTTTCTTCCTATAGCAGTCAGGAAGATGATTTATATTTTTTTCAACTCCACTGGAAGAAACTACCTCCAGCATTGTGTCTGAAGCACTCCCTCTCAGGACTCCACATTACTTCCCCCTTCATATGGAAAACCAGAACACTTTCCTGCATCCCAGTCATGGAAAGGGTCTTTTCTAAAAAGTAATAAGTAAGTATCAAATTCTAAATTGAAGAGAAGTATTTTGTAGAGTAACTGAAGGGAATATTTAAGAAACTTTTCTCCCTTTTCTGTCTCTATTGCTCATGCAGAAAGTCAATATAATTAAAAGATTAGCTAACAATTTGGGAAGAGATGGGAAAAATTAAAATCATAGTGCTGTAGAGGACTGAGACATAGATTCAGAGAGTCTTTCAATGTGTGAAGACTTAATCTTCAGAACTGTAAAATGAGAATATGGAGAGGACAGTAGCAACCTGGAGATAATTAAGATGCAAGAGCTCTTTGAACACTCATTGAACTGATGCCCTCCTTCTAGTTTCAAGGAGAAGAGCCTTAGGGTGTGTAGCACCTGCCCTATCAGGGAATGGCTATTCATTGCTGAGAATACATGGAGGGACATTTTAAAGTTAGGTAGTATTTATTTCTACTGACAATCTCTACTTTTTATTAGTACTTGAGATGTGGTCAGGCTAGGGAGGAGTAGGAAATAGGACTACTTAACCAAAGTGATTACATGAAAGGCTTTTCCACAAAATAACTATAGATGTGACTCATTCTAGCCATGACCATTTTGGTTGACCAGAGCATCAGTTATTACTGTCTTACTTTTTTCAATTCTAAAAATCCATAGCACTTCAAGGAATTCCACTGGACACTCAGACAATTTTACTGACCACTGATAAATATTAATAGTTTTGTGTATAATGAAATCTAATATGAAATATGAACATTGCAATCATAGACCACGATATGAAATGAGGAAATCAATGAATGATAATATAATGTGGGCTTCGGTGTCAACCACTGGACTCTCAATCATGATTTACCACATTCTAGCTATGTGATCTGGAGCAAGTTAAGTAACCTGTTACCACATCTTAAACATGTGGATAAGAACTGTACTTGTCTCACTGGGTTATTGTGAAAGTTAAAAAGAAGTCTATAAAATTCTTAACACAGTATCTGGCAAAAAATATGTGCTCAATAAAATATATATGCTATTATTATGACTAGCTTTATCATTCTTCTAGACTATAAGACTCAAACCCTAGAATTCCAAATTTATCTCTGATGATTCCTTTTTTTTGCCACCATCCCCACCCAACAGCTTATCAATAGTTAAATTGTTTAAATATCATATTCTCAATCCTTCTTGTAACCTTTTATCTCCTTTTCTAATGCATCCTCTAAAATGCAGCTCCTCATGCCTTTACTCCTAGCCACAGAAGTGTTTTCTCATTGCTGCTGGCCTCCTTTCTCCAATCTATTCTGTACCTGCTATAGCTCTGAACGATCACTTATTTCCAAAGATTTTTCTATTGCAATCATTTCCTTCCTTCCTTCCTTCCATCCTTCCTTCCTCCCTCCCTCCCTTCCTTCCTCTTTCTTTCTTTCTTCCTGTCTTCCTTCCCTTTCTTCCTTTCCTTCCTTCCTTTCCTTCTTTCTCTCTTTCTTTCTTTTTTCCCTAGGGTCTCGCTCTGTTACTAGGGCTAGAATGCAGTGGCATCATCATAGCTCACTGCAACCTCAGACCCCTGGGCTCAAGTGATCCTCCTGCCTCCCAAGTAGCTGGAACTACAGGTGCATGCCACCATGCTTGGCTAATTTTTCTATTTTTTGTGGAGATAGGGTCTCTCTCAGACTGGTCTTGAACTCCTGACCTCAAGCAATCCTACCGCCTCGGCCTCCCAGAGTGTTAGGATTACAGGTGTGAGTCACCACGCCTGGCTGCAACCATTTTTTAACAGCTCATTACTTTCATATTTTAGATCTGCCCTTATATGACCTTGTGATAGATTGGATTATTGGTCCTGATTTTTCACTCCCCTGGGATAGGATTATATATCTTTGCCTCGTAACTTTGCTATGCCTTCACCAAGTCTACTTCCTTACCCTATGTGACTTGCTTTGACAATGGAATATGAGTAGAGGTTGCAGGAGCAAAGCTTTTCTTTTATGTGTGTTTTTTATGAGTTTGGCTTGGCTCTTATGCTCTAGATCTGCCATGAGAAGAACATGTCCTGGATTCCTGCTCCACCTTTAACCTTGGCCCCAGAATTAACACACATGAAGAAGGCCTGAGCTCAACAGCCTGGATTCAAGCCATCAAATTCATCATGGAATCAGAGCTACCCAGCCGAGCACTATCTAGATTAACTGAACCTCAGCTGACCTTCAGACCTATGAATTTGAGAATAAATGCCTGTTGATGCATACCATTACTTTTTGTGATGGTTGCCATACATCATAATTGTGCTAATATCTGACTAGTACAGACCAACTACTTTTCCAGTTTTACCGCTAATCACACTTTTGTAAACATGCTATAGTCTAGCTAATTATGACTATTCGATGACCTCTGGATCTGCCCTTGGCTTTTCTAACTTTGGTGTCCCAGTTCTTCTTTCTGTCTTTATGTGAATATACATATAACTAGTATTTACTGGCACTGGCTGGGTAATTATGGGTGATCACTTTGTAATCCTCTCAAATCTCAAGACAGACAGCCATGTTACTCATGGCTTCAAATTTTTTAGTTTACCTTTTTATATGTGTATAGTTTGACTCTATTACTAAAGAGACAACTTGCTTTTTGATAAGGAATTAATATTTATTGAGGACCTCTATGCTCCAGAATTCTATTAATAATTGGTCTTTTATATGCAATGTCCATCCATGAGATAATTTTCCCCATTTTTTAGAAGGGCGAGGGGAGACTCAGAGAAGTCATAAAACTTTTTCAAAATGTAAGTAGTAAAATTGAGGCTGAAATCCACTTTCCTTCTGTCTCTTACTACGATGCTTCTTGGCTGTACCATCTTATTACTTGTAGTCATAATCTCAAAAAATTAAAACATTAATTGATAACGATATAAACAATAATTGTGATTTAAATGTTAAGAATTTAGATCATAAAGTGCCACATCTTAGTGGTTTTATCAAAGAGATATTATTTAGAAATTTAGATTCCAAACCTTAAATAGCTTATGCCTCCAGCTCTTTGCTTTATATATTGCCAATGTTTGTTTCTGCATGTTCTATAGAACTGAGAAGGAAACCACAGAACCACCACCCTAGGATGGCAGAGAGTCTGACCTAAGCCCACAAAAGCCAAAAGTAGCAGGGTTGGAGTTGAAAGCTTAGCTTGACACTTTGTCTCCAACACACACCCTGACACCTTCAGGCTTTGTCTTTTTTTAACAGCAGAGTGCCAGCCTCGAATTTTTAAACCTTAACTCTGAATTTCTTGACTCCATATGTTTAAGATAGACTTTGCATGTTACTATTTTGAAGCAGCTGTTTGTCAGAGCTGGAGAGGAGGGAGAGAATCAAAGACGCTTAAAGGGCGGTGCTTGTCTTAGAAGTGAGGCTGCTGAGCCAACAAATAAAAAGGAATTTTCTCCTAATTCTGCAAGCTGAACAGCCTCACTTTTAATCAGGGTTTCTCAACTTTGACACTATTGACACATGCAGCCAGATAATTCCTTGTGGTGGGGGACTGTCCTGTACCATTAAAAATTGTTTAGCAGCTCTCTGGCCTCTACCCACCAGATGCCAGGAGTGCTGCTTTCCCAGGTGTGACAATCAAAAATATCTATAAACATTGCTGAATATCTGTAATGTTCCCTGGTGCAAAATTGCCCAGGGAATGACTGGGGAATGACTGTTCCAAATAAATAAAAAAGACTGAGATCATTATAGTCTTTTAGACTCAAAAAGAAAGGAAAAATGAAAAGATGACAGATTAACTTGTCCAGAAAAATTATCCTAGTACCAGTTAGATGGAATAATGGGGATATTTTACTTTTTAAACACATCTTTCTTACCTGAATTATATATATATATAGATATACCAATATTTATTTATCTATCTAGATATGTGAGGAAAGAAAAAATCAAATGGAGGAGCCAATCAAAGCTCACACTACTAAAGCAACTTATGCAGAGATACCCAGTAAATTCAAGGTAAAGCCTAAAATTTGTCTGTTCTCAGAGCAGGTAAGTATATTGCTGTGGTGACTTGGCAGACCAGGGACAAAAGTATCCTTCATGATCTTGGGGTTCCATGTCCCTAGAGCCAGAAAATTTGCAAGTTCTACTGTTTTTAAGCTACAACTTATTGGCTGCCCCCGTTGCTCCAGGGTCTTGGCTTTGTGTCTGATTACATGAGGTGAACATTGTTATTCTCATTTTATGGATGATGAGTCCGAGGCACAGAGAGGTGTCACTTGCTCAAGTTCACAGGGACACAGCCAGGAATTAACTCCAGGTGTGCCTGGCTCTCAAGCCTTGGCCCTTCAGTCACTGTGGTGTCTGCCTCCCAAAGCTGGGAGAAGACCGTGGGTTCACAGAGCTTCACAGAGTAATCATCGCATTTGTTACCTCACCTCACATTGAACCCAGGTTTGTCCTCTGAAGCCTCTGAGCCAAGCTAATCGTGCAGGCATTCAAGGAGATTGCTGCTGCGCGGGATTGTCCTACAGAAAGAAGTCTCTGGCTCAAATGTTGTATGACACTGTGATTCTAACGAATGCTATCCAGAGCAAGGAAGGATACCATGTCATTATTTATACTGAACTAGCAGAAACTTCTGGGAAAGAAGCACCCAAGTGGTACAGAAAATTAGCTCCAGAGGGTCTGGCAGGAGTTCCATGTTAGTGCAGGCTGTAGGATGGGATGGGAAGGTGGGATATTATGTGTAACCTTCTTGTGATGGTACCAGAAGACATGGAAATTTTAATGAGGAAGACATGGGGTTCAAAGAGACCAGGAAAAAAACAGGTTGTCCCAATGGGGGGCTGATTCTGGAACCTCTGAAATCCTGCTGAGACAGTTATATTCCTTGCACTAGAGATAGACCTAGGTGATAGGTGTTATTCATTATTAAATAGAATGTCAGCAAATGTGCAGTGCCTCAGGCATTACTGACGGTGAGTTTCATTTTCCCCACAGCTTTATTAAGGTATTGTTGACAAGTAAAAATTGTACATATTTATAGTGTACATGTGATGCTCTGATGTATGTTCTCAAATGATGTAATCAAGCTAAATAACTTATCTGGCACCTCACATACTTACATTTTTTTTGTGGTGAGAACATTTAAGATTTAATGCACGATAGAGCTCCAAAATCTATTCCTCCTATGTAACTGAAACTTTGTACCCTTTAACCAACATCTCCTCATTTGCCCCCCTCCCTCCAGCTCCTGGCAGTCACCATTCTACTCTCTGCTTCTGTGAGTTCAATTCCTTTAGATTCCACGTGTAAGTGAGATCATGCAGTATTTGTCTTTCTGTGTCTGGCTTATTTCACTTACTGTAATGTTCTCCAGGTTCATCCATGTTGCTGCAAATGGCAGGATTTTCTTTACTTTTAAGGCTGAATAGTATCTCATGGTGTATATATTCCACATTCTCTTTATCCTTTTATCTGTTGCTGGACACTTAGGTTGATTCTATATCTTGTCTATTGTGAATAATGTTGCACTAAACATGGAAGTGCAGATATCTCTGACATATTGATTTCATTTGCTTGGGGTATATACCCAGAAGTGGGATTGCTAGATTATACGGCAGCTCTATTTTTAATTTTTTGAGGATTCTCCATACTGTTTTCCATAATGGCTGTAACTACATTCCCACCAACAGTGTACAGTTCCCCTTTCTCCACATCCCCACCAATACTCATCTTTTTTCTTTTTGGTAATAGCCATTATAACAAATGTGAGGTGATATTTCATTCTGATTTTAATTTGCATTCCCTGATGATTAATGATGTTAAGCATTTTTTTCATATACTTATTGGCCATTTGTATGTCTTCTTTGGAGAAATGTCTATTCAGATCTTTTGCCCATTTTCTGAGTTGTTTCCTTGCCGTTGAGTTTCTTACATACTTTTTATATTAACCCCTTATGCTATATATGTTTTACAAATATTTTTTCCCAATCTGTAGGTTGTCTTTTCATTTTGTTGACTTTTTTACCTTTGCTGTGCAGAAGTTTTTTAGTTTGCTGTAGTCCCATTTATTTATTTTTGCTTTGTAGACTGAGTTTTTTCTGTGCTATCCAAGAAATCATTGCTGAAGCCAATGTCAAGGAGATTTTCACCTGTTTTCTTCTAGCAGTGATTTTATGGTTTCAGGTTTTGCATTTAGGTTTTTTTTAAATCCATTTTGAGTTGATTTTTGTGTATAGTATAAGATAAGGGTCCAGTTTCATTCTTTTGCAGGTGGAAATCCAGTTTTCCCAAAGCCACATATTGAAGAGATTATCCTTTTTCTCCGTTGTTGTTCTTGGTACCTTTGGCTGTAAATGTATGATTTATTCTTGTCTCTCTATTCTGTGTCTGTTTTTATGCTAGTATCATGCTATTTTGATTACTAAAGCTTTGTAGTATATTTTGAAGTCAAGTAGTATAATGCCTCAAGCTTTGTTCTTTTTGCTTAAGATTACTTTGTTCAGAGTCTTTTGTGGTTCCATACAAATTTTAGGATTGCTTTTTTCTTTTTCTGTGAAACACTTTGTGGAAATTTTAAAAGGAATTACATTGAATCTGTCAATTCCTCTGGATAGTATGTTAATTCTTCCAATATATAAATGCAAGATATCTTTCCATCTATTTGAGTCTTATTTGACTTCTTTCATCAATGTTTTGTACTTTCTAATGTACAGATCTTTCACGTCATTGTTAAATTTATTCTTTTTTTTTTTTTTTTTTGAGACAGAGTCTCACTCTCTTGCCTGGGGCGAGTGCCATGGCGTCAGCCTAGCTCACAGCATCCTCAAACTCCTAGGCTCAAGCAATCCTACTGTCTCAGCCTCCTGAGTAGGTGGGACTACAGGCATGAGCCACCATGCCCGGCTAATTTTTTCTATATATATTTTTAGCTGTCCAATTAATTTCTTTCTACTTTTGTTAGAGACGGGGTCTCGCTCTTGCTCGGGCTGGTCTCGAACTCCTGAGCTCAAACG
>CAUYSK010126300.1:0-11784 GCA_963575035.1 Avahi laniger | reverse complement strand
AATTAATTTCTTTCTATTTTTGGTAGAGGTGGGGTCTCACTCTTGCTCAGGCTGGTCTCGAACTCCTGAGCTCAGAATGATCCGCCCACCTCAGCCTCCCAGAGAGCTAGGATTACAGGCGTGAGCCACCGCGCCCGGCCTGAATCACAAATATTCTTAATGGCATCTAGAATGGTGAATCCTTTCCAGAACGTTTTCAATTTACTTTTCCCAGGTCCATAGAAAGAATCACTATCTATGGCAGCTATGGCCTTACAAAATTTATTTCTTAAATAATGGGAGTTGAAAGTCAAAATGACTCTTTGATTCATGGACTTCAGAATGGATGCCGTATTAGGAGGCAAGAAAACAACATTATGTATCTAACTTTGATGTATATCTCCATCAAAGTTCTTGGGTGACTAGTCATTGTCAGTGAGCAATAATATTTGGAAAGGAATCTTTTTCTCTGAGCAGTAGGTCTCAACAGTGTGCTTAAAATATTCAGTAAACCATGTTGTAAACAGATGTGCTGTCATTTGTTGTTCCACTGATAGCACAGATAGAGTCAATTCTTAAGACCCCTAAGATTTTCAGAATAATAAATAAGCATTGGCTTCAACTTCAAGTCCACCAGCTGCAGTAGCCCATGTCCTCTGAAGCTTTGAAACAAGGGATTGACTTCTCTCTTGCTCTGAAAGTCCTAGATGACATCTTATTCCAATAGAAGGCCGTTTCATCTACATCGAAAACATTTTGTTTAGCAGCCGCCTTTATCAATGATCTTAGCTAGATCTTTTGTATAACTTGCTGCAGCTTCTATTAATACATCAGCACTTCCTGCTTCACCTTGTACTTTTATATTATGGAGATAGCTTCTTTCCTTAAATTTCATGAACCAACCTCTGATAGCATAAAACTTACCTTCTGCAGCTTCCTCACCTCTCTCAACCTTCACAGAATGGAAGAGAGTTAGGGCCTTGCGCTGGATTAGGCTTTGGCTTAAGGAAATGTCGTAACTGGTTTGATCTTCTATCCAGATCACTAAAACTTTGTCCATATCAGGAATAAGGCTGTTTCACTTTCATATCATTTTTATGTTCATTGGAGTAGCACTTTTAATTTCCTTCAGGAACTTTTCCTTTGCATTCACAACTTGGCTAACTCTTACAAGAAGCCTAGCTTTCAGCCTATCTCAGCTTTTGACATGCCTTCCTCACTAAGCTTAATCATTTCTAGCTTTTGAGTTAAAGTAAGAGAACACCTAGAGACCGTTGTAGGATTATTAATTGGGCTAATTTCAATATTGTTGTGTCACAGGGAATAAGGAGGCCCAAGGAGAGGGAGAGAGACAGGAAAATGGCTGGTGGGTTGAGCAGTCACACACAGCATTTATTAAGTTTGCTGTCTTACATGGGTGTGGTTTGCGGTACCCCAAATTACAATAGTAACATAAAAGATCGCTAATCATAAATCACCATAACAGATGTGATAATAATGAAAAAGTTTGAAGTATTTCAAGAATTACCAAAATGTGACACAGAGGAAGTGAGCACATGCTGTTGGAAAAATAGACTTGCTTGATGCAGGGTTGCCACAAACCTTCAATTTGTTAAAAAAAAAAAAAGACAGTATCTGCGAAGCACAGTAAAATGAGGTACAATAAATCAAGGAATGCCTATAATTGGAGGGAAAATATATACCGGACAAGTACTAACCAGAAGAAAGTGGGTATGTTAATATTGGTGAAATAGACTTAAAAAGAAAAAAAGAGTGTGAGGAAGAAGAGGATCATTAAATAGAAGATTCAGTTCCCTCGGGGGAAAAAGTCTAAATTTGTGTGTACCTAGTAAAAGTTTCAAAATATATAAAGCACAAATAGAATTACAGGGAAAAAATAGATAAATCCACATTCAAAATAGGACAATTTAAAATACATTTCTCTTAAATGACAGGAAAAAAACAGATACAGTAACCATGGGATATAGACGATTTGACTCATGTGATTAACAAATTTGACCTGATGGACAATTCTAGAGTACTACCCCCAATAATACAGAATATACATTTTTTTAAAGCATACCTGAAACACTTGTAAAAATTGACCATATATTGGGCCACAAAGCAAGTATCAGCAAGTTTCATATAAAGGAAGTCATAGAGGATTATTCTCTGATCCCAGTCCAAATAAAGCTGAAAGTCAGTGCAGGAAAACAATTTTAAAAACTTCATGTTTGGAAATTAAAAATACATATTATGTCTAATTTGTGGTTCAAAGAAGAAATGTTGTAAATTTAAAAATAGAACTGAATAATAATTACCTACATATAAACTTGTAGAATTTGCTAAGGTCTACCTGTGGGGAAATTTTATAAAGAAAAAAAGACTGAAAATTAGTCAGTTAATGTAACTGAAATACTTGGAAAGAGAATAGAGTAAACCTGGAAGAATTAATGAAAAAGAGAGTAAAGACAAGAGAAGTAAATGAAATAGAGTACAAAACTGCAATAGAAGCTAAACAACAGGAAAGGTTCTTAGAACAGACTAATAAATTAGTTAATAATTAAATAATTAGTAAGTCACTGGTGATATTGATGAAGAAAAAAACCAAATACAAATACTTTTAAGAATTAAAGGGAATATAGCTACAGTTACATTCACAGAATGTAAAAACATAAGAATTTATGAACAGGCCGGGCATGGTGGCTCACACCTGTACTCCTAGCACTCTGGGAGGCCAAGGCGGGTGGATTGTTTGAGCTCAGGAGTTCGAGAGCAGCCTGAGCAAGAGCAAGACCCCATCTCTACTAAAAATAGAAAGAAATTGGCCAAACAACTAAAAATAGAAAAAATTAGCCAGACATGGTGGCACATGCCTGTAGTCCTACTTGGGAGGCTGAGGCAAAAGGATTGCTTGAGCCCAGGAGTTTGAGGTTGCTGTGAGCTAGGCTGACGCCACGGCACTCTAGCCCAGGTAACAGAGTGAGACTCTGTCTCAAAAAAAAAAAAAAAAAAAAAGGAATTTATGAACAACTCTGACAAATTTGAAAACTTAGATGAAATGGCAAAATCCTAGGAATTTTTATCAAAACCAATTTTAGAAGCAGTACAAATACCAAATGGTCTAATAGCCACTAAATAAACTCTATTAGTGATTAAAAATCTTTCCCCTAAGAAAGCACCAGATTCATAGAATTTTACTGGGGAGTTCTATCAAACTTTCAGGAAATCTACCATTTCAATGTTATATAAACTCGTGTAGTAAATGAAAAAAGAGGAAACTGTGCCCAGAGCATTTTATGAGGACATAATAACTTTGATACTGAAACCTGAGGAGGGGAAGTATGAAAAAATGAAACTGGATTCCATGAAGACAGATATAAAACTTATAAACAGAATAAAGGCATTATCTCTTGCTTCAATGATCCATTTCTGAAAATGACATCCATGTAAACATTCTAGCCAGGAACCTATTTCCCGTATTTTAAATTGGAAGTTTACAGTATATTACGTGTCAACCCAAAACCCTTAACCAACTTCCTTAAATGTATTTAGAATCAGAAAAATGCCCATATATAGGTAGGAATTTGTTAGGATATAAGATGCTTAAAACATTATTTTTTGATTAGTGACCTTTTGATATGATTGTTAAAATTTCTTTGTGTGTAACAACTCGACCTCTCAACACTGTCAACATGTACATTCTCTGTGCATGCGTTCTTTGTACTGCCTCAGGGTTCCTATATTCTAACAATTGTATTAGAAATGCAATTTGAGAATCTTCTCACACATTGTTTTAAAATGTATATTGAGCTTAAATATGAAGTTTTCCTATATAAACATTAGCCAAAACTTTGTATTGATATTTGTATGTTTTGTGAATATTGGATAATAAAAGGCATTCTACCTGGGAGATACTCTTTAACGTATGGACTTTGGCAAACCAAATCCAGCAATGTATACAAAACAAAATATAGCAGGTTTATTCCAGGATTAAAGGCTGATTTGACGTTAGAAAATCTTTTACATGTAAGTGGACCGTGTTAAATATTGAAAGAGATAATTGATCATTGGATGCAGAAAATATGTTCAATAAAATTAAATACCTATTTAGAGTAAAAACTTTTGGCAGATTTTTAATAGAAGACAGCTTCTTTGTCCTGGTGCATACCAAAAACCTGCAGTATTTAAGTTGCAGCATTTTGATGCCATATTTGACCACCTTGTTAAATTCTCATGTTCTAATAACTTGTATTTGGGGTTGAGAGTTGTTTTGTGTGCATGGTAGGTTTGTTTCTTCCCTTCCAATCCATACAACTTTTATTTCTTCATGTCTTTTTACACTGGGTAGAACCTCCAGTATAATGTCGAATAAAAGTAGTTGAAGACCTTGGTTCAAATGTTGGTTTCATCAGACTTAAATGTGAAAGGGGAAAAGTATACATTTTTTAGAAAATAGTAAAAGAGATGTCCCAACTGAGAGGCAAGGCAAGGAAAGAAAAAATGGTAGAAGAGATTATGTTTAAGACCCTCAGGGTAGGGAAAGATTTCTTAAACAAGTTATAAAAAGCACCAACCATCAACAAAAATTTAATAATTTTTGTCAAAAACTTCTGTTCATCAAACAACACCATGAAAAATTAACCAGTTCACAAGCAATTAGCAAGACAGGGGACAAGGGTTCAGAAAATATGAACAACCCCTACACACCAATAAAGAGAGAACTACAATAACCCAGTAGAAAAGTGAGCAAAAGATATCACCAGGCATTATGCAGAAGAGAAAACATGAATGGCCAGTGAACATGAAATTGAGTTCAGCCTAGCTTAGTAATCAAGAACGTGCAAACCACAAATTTCCGCTCATTAGATTATCAAAAATTAAGGAGCTTTGAGTTTTCTTTGTGCAGATGGTCATTATTTGCAGATTACGATTTCCTTTCTTTCCTTGGAGGAAGCAACTGCAACTTGGGGATGTAAATTGATTGGAACAATTGCATTAGAAAAAGTGAGTTGGCATTAAGTAGAAGTTGAAGTTGCACTTAGTTTTCAGGCAGTGATTCTACTGTCAGGGATTTTTCCAGAGCATTGCATCTAGGCTGCAGAAGGGCATGGAGGGGGAGTCCGGTTACCCTGGGGCCTGTGAGATGAGGAGATCAATATCTTGGACACATCTGTAACTCATTTGTGAAATTCTTGCACGTGTGCATCAGGAAATTTGTACCAGAATGTTTGTAGTGAGCTTTATTAAGCTTTAGACAATCCCAAGTCCATCTTCAGGATAAAGCTTATATGAATAAATGGTATTATTCATTTTTAATTTTATTTATATATTTTGAGACAGGGTCTCGCTCTGTCACCTGGGCGTGGTGGTGCCTGCCGAGTAGCTGGGACTACAGGTGTGCACCACCATGCCCCACTAATTTTTCTACTTTTTTGTAGATATGGGTGTCTCCCTCTTGCTCAGGCTGGTCTTGAACCCCTGGCTGGCCTCAAGCAATCCTTCCACCTTGGCCTCCCAAAGTGTTAGGATTCCAGGCCTGAGCCACTGGGCCCGGCCACACTTGGTTATTTTAAAACTCACATCTGATCAAAAGTACCTCTGTTGCTTTCCAGAAATATATAACAGTATCCAGCTTTAAAAAAATAAATGAAAATTTATTTTAAAGTCTTCTGTAATATATTGTTGAGTCAGAGGTAAATATTTAAATGTATATCTTTAATATGTATAATGTTATAGTTATCATGTGCCTATTTTTTCAGACCTGCTCATGTGTCTTTGGTGACTTTTAACCAAACAGCATCAACCTCTCAGGGCAGATACACTTAGGGACAAGATCTTGTTTAACAAATTATTTCATACTCATCTACTTTAAAGCTAGTTCTTACTGTGTAGTCTTAGAATTCAGAGCAGTATCTTATAAAACAAACAGCTATGGTCAATGGTAACTTTATTGTCTAGGCTTTTTCTAGGTAAGTCGTTAAACTTTTTTTCCTCCCTTAACAATGTATAAATGAATACTGTGAATAGTTAATATCTCATGACTTAGGGGTTAGACTGCAGGGGCAGTTTTCTAAAGTTAGACTTCCAGTGTTTTGCTTTTAATTCCTGTCTTTGTGAAATATTAGCTTGCCTTCAAATTGAACTTTCAAGATTCATGGTTTTCTTGAACAGTTTAATGTTAACCCAGTTGAATTAGACTGTTTCATTCTCTTTGCATTCAGGATGGATTTTCTCTGGGTGGCGGAGAGTGAAATGAATTAGGTGTTGGAAATCCTGGTTTCTACTCCTTGCTGCACTAATATGTTTTGACCTTGGGCAAATAACTTAGTCCCTCTGTCTTAGTTTCTTCATCTATAAAATGGTGCAATACCATGTATTCTGCTTATCAGATAAAATTGTTTGGAAATCAGATAAATGATGTATCTCTCAAAACTCTGAACTGTTGAATTTTATACAAGGTAAGGTCCTATTACTACCCATATTGTGAATCATTGGTGTTACCTGATTTTTCTTCATTCTCCTAACCTTTAAAATCTGAAGCTAAGAGAATTTGTGAGACATACCACCAACACATAAACACAAAGACCAGCAGGGCAGGATTTTCTTTTCCGCTTTATTCACCATTACATCTTCAGTGCCCAAAACAGTGCTTAGCAAATAGTGGGTGGTCAGTGTAAGTTTATTGAATATTATAAATGAATTTTATGAGCACAAATCCTTATTTCAAACTTTGGTTTCCTTATTTTATTGCAGGTGTTATCTATTAGCACTGTTCAGTATTTTTAAGGCGATTTTGAGCTTTTGTGTGTGTGTGTGTGCGCACGCGTGTGTGCGTGTGATGGGGTCTCACTCTGGAGGGTAGTGGTGTCGTCATAGCTCGCTGCAGCCTTGAAATCCTGGGCTCAAGACCTCCAGAGTAGCTGGGACTATAGGCATGCACTACCACATCCGGCTAAGTTTTAAAATTTTTTGTGGAAATGGGATCTCTCTGTGCTGCCCGGACTAGTCTGAGACTCCTATCCTCAACCCATCCTCCTCCCTCAGGCTCCCAAAGTGCTGGGATTACAAGCATGAGCCCCCGGGCTATTTTTAGAGACCTTTTATAAAGACCAGTTGGTAGTATTCATTTTTAAGTATACAAAATTAATGAGAAATGCAATTTTCATAAAGCTTGGTGTCACCTTCCCAGCTCATTTGAGGCTTGAATGTGAGAAATAATGTGGTTATCCCTCCAGTGTGCCCTGAAAAACAATAGGGAGATGTTTCGTAGCATAGTTCCTTTATTTCAATGTGAATTCCTACTCCGTTAAAATGTAGAAACAAAACCAATCTAGCAGCACATAAAAATAATTTATCTTACTTTGATTATTGATTACTCTAAAGTTATTACTTATGTTAGTGAAATTTAGTAAGTATCAGTTGTATTCAGATTCTAACTCTTGAAGAACCTTTATCTTGGGATGTGTAAATTGTCTTTTTTTGAATAATTTAACTGTGAACTCAGTGATCTTATAAAATTCAAATGCCTTCTCTTCTGTCATATAATGGATTTTGCTACCTTTATTTTATTGTACAGAATATGGGTATTTTTCACAATTTTTGCTTATGGAAGGTGATGTTTTCAAAAGATGACCTCTCCTTGCTCCTCCTAAATCTTATTCTAGGTCTTTTTCTCTCCCATCATGTTAAGACAAAAACAAAATTGTCTGGGAGAAACTGATGTCTGTCATTTTCTTTAACATCTTCAGGAAAAGAAGTTAGAATTATCTTAGGCTAGTCTAGAATTTCACAACCTTGCTATTAGGAGCCCTTTATAGGCTGAATTCCTTCTTTGTTACCTTAAATCTTTTATTCTTTTAATGGAATTAATCAGTTGCCTCAATAATTCCTTCATGTACAATTATGATTTACCTTACTTAACGCAATCAATGTTCCTAAACGTAAATTGAATGAATCATGACATATTCTAAATGAATTAGGGAACTTTTCTGTTTAAAGAATTCCTTTTGTAAAGCAAATAGTTACCAGTTAATTATGTTTTGGGTTTGTTTTTGTTTGTTTTCTTTTTGGTTGTTAGTGATAGTTTTTTGTTTTATTTTTTTCCATAATAGATTTAGATTTTCAAATATATGGTTTACTTAAAAACAGGGTATACTTAGCAGTGATTTCTAAGGTCATTTTTGAACTTTCTCTTCTGTGGGTTAAGAAACACTGATACAAGCAGTAATTTGAGGTTTCTTGCACTGAATATTAAGTCGATTCTTTTCTGAAAAGGAAAACAACTTCAGTCTTTAGAATGTACTGTCATCTGTACTCAGTGGAGGGATTGTTAAAGATAACATTAAATGTCATTATGCTAACTATACCTTCTTTGTGCCTGCAGTTCGGTTCCACTTCACCCCTCCTCTTGTGTGTTGCAGCTGGTGGATAGTGAGGTGGTCATGCTTTCAGCACACTGGGAGAAGAAGAGGACGAGCCTCATAGAGTTGCAGGAGCAGCTCCAGCAGCTCCCAGCTTTAATGGCAGATTTAGAATCCATGACAGCAAATCTGAGTAAGTCTGACATTTGCATCTTTTAGGCATGAAAACTATTTGGACAGGACGGTGTAATTTCATAGCTTTTAAAAATACATTAAATTCTTTGTTAACAGGATTTTTTTTTGACAATTATGGGTTCTAGTTGATTTCATTTTCTCATTAACTGAGCAATAGATAGAAAATGATTTGAAGTATAGAAATTATTTTTAAAATATACCTCTAACTGTTTATGCTTCAGTTCAGCTCAGGACACATAATTTTGTTGATTCTTAAAGTGACTTGGGGCTGTCTTTGTGACATCGGGTCTCTTGGCTCTCTTTGTTTAAAAATATAAATATAGAAAATAAAAGGGATTAAGTGACTTTGTCTTGACCATAGGATGTACTCCAAAAATTGTTGATTTTAAAATTTAGGTCTGCAAGAGCTTTATGTTTTATAGCATGTTTTTTAATCCTCAAACTGATGACAGATCAAATAAATCCTGTTAAAGGAGGGTGTTTGGCTAAATATATACTTTGTGAAAGTTTATTTTTGCTGTTGTTTTCATTTGGATGGATTATGTTGGTATTCTTTTTTTTCTTGGGTTTATGTTCAAAAAATTATGTTTGACAGTACCACATCTGAGGATGATATTATGGCTTACTATTTTCTAATCAAGCTGAGATCTTAGTGAAGTAGGAGGTAGGAACTATCTATACAGGAGATAAACTTCTTGAGCTCATACCCTGATCTAGTCTCATAGGTGAGAAGGTAAGGATACCCTATCATCTCTTCTTCTTTTTAATATTGCCTTTTTTAAAGCAAAACAAGACTGATTTACAAAGTAATTAGCAAATCATAAACCAGTTTTTTTGTGAATAAAATAGCCAAGTGGTATTTGGAATGCCCTTGCTGATAACAGTAGCTAACATTTATAGCACCTACTAGAGATTATTAGGTGCTTTATAGACAATTGTCTTTCATTCTCACAAGAGTCCTACGAAAATAGCTTTTATTATCCCCACTTTACAGATAAAGAAAGTAAGCCTTGGAGAGGTTGTGACTTGCTCTGTATCATACAGTTAATATATGGATACAGGCTCCTGGCTACATCGGCGATAAACTAAATTGGATGAGGGTAGGATGGCAGCTGTCAGTAGGTCTTCATGAACCCTATTCTTCAAGCCCCCTAGCTGTTACAGTCCCTTCCCAGGTTGGTGTGTTGTTCCTTCTGAAGGCAGGGCATCACAGAAAAGAGAAATGTAAAATATCTGTGGTTGCCCTCTGCATTATTTCCCTCTCGTAGGTATAGTAATGATCCTTCCCAAGCCTTGAATAACTAGCCGATGGAAGTAGCCTTTAAGATATTTGGTATTTTCTTTTTAGCCACTTTCTTTTAGCTTATCTAACTGTATCACTTTGACTTACTTGCTTTTCATTGGTTGTATATTTCTTTGCAGAGACATTCTCCTACAATAATCATTGTCTCTTTTTTTCCAGCTGAAGGTAAATCTTTTTATCAATAGTTGTTCTTTGTTTAATACTACTCTTCTGATTAAATGCATTTTACCATAATTCTGATAATTTTCATAGTTAATTCTGCTTTGGAAATGAGATCTATGTAAGTCTTCTTAGAATATAGTGTATTTTCATTTTCAATTAGGATTGTAATATCCTGAAAAATGTTTGATATTTAGTGAGGCATGACCATTACTCTTCAGAAACTGCATTTTGACTTCTTTTTTTTTTTTTTTGAGACAGAGTCTCACTGTTTTGCCCGGGCTAGAGTGAGTGCCGTGGCATCAGCCTAGCTCACAGCAACCTCAAACTCCTGGGCTCAAGCCATCCTCCTGCCTCAGCCTCCCGAGTAGCTGGGACTACAGGCATGCGCTGCCATGCCCGGCTAATTTTTTCTATATATTTTTAGTTGTCCAATTAATTTCTTTCTAATTTTAGTGGAGACGGGGTCTCGCTCTTGCTCAGGCTGGTTTGGAACTCCTAAACTTGAACAATCCACCCACCTCGGCCTCCCAGAGAGCTAGGATTACAGGCGTGAGCCACCTCGCCCAGCCCATTTTGACTTCTTAAATGAATGGATTGGGCTTCCCAAATGCTCATTTGAATTCTCTCTCTTTACTAATCTGAGAACATTTATCACTAAAGGCAAATTAAAGCTAAAAGATTTTCTGGCGAGATAGTCACTTCTAAATAAATTTGAGTCACTTTTTTTTTCCCTTGTCTATGTCTCTAACCTATATTGTGCCCTTTTAGAGAGTTAATTCAGTTTGCTTAGAAGATATGTCTAAAATGTAAATGGTTTTTTTATAAAACCAATCTGAATTATCTATAAGCATTTGAAGTACATGCCATTTTGGGGTTTTAATCTACTGCTGTTCTTCACCTGAAATTTATACTTAGTAATGAATGACTAACTGTGGAAGATAGCATGTCAAAACTTGGAATTCCGGAGGCTTAGTATTTGTTGACCTACAATAAGCTCATAGAGAGGTGTTTTGAAATCGTGAGACTTTTAGCTAAGCAACTTAAGCTGCATGAAATCAAAGCTGCTATTCTTATTCTTTACAACAGGAAAACACCTTAAATTCAGATTTTGTGGGTTAGGTTGTATAAACATATATCTGTATCATTAATATACTTTATGGATTTATTTTGATGCATTCGTGTATCATTCTTAGATATTGGAAGCATTTGGTGTTTTAAATATTCACTTACATACAAACAGATTTTTGTAGCCTCAAAATATCTCCTATTGTCACCTAAATACCTTGAAATAATATTACAGGACTTAAATAGTCAAGTAATAATAAAAAATAAAAACAACTTAGAAGAAAATAGTAGCTGAACTATATTAAATCACAGGATTCCCCCAACTCTGTGAACTTTTTACTCTTTCACTCTCAGATCTGATGCCATATCCAATCAGTCCCTCCATTTTCCATGCTACTCAATTCTTTTGGTCTTGCCTTACTCTCTAAAGCAGCAATCCCCAACCTTTTTGACACCAGAGACTGGTTTCATGGAAGATAATTTTTCCATGGGGGGCAGAAGGAGAAGAGCAGATGGCGAACAATGGGGAGCGACTGCAAATACAGATAAAACTTTGTTCACTTGTCCGCCGCTGTGTGGCCCGGTTCCTAACGGGCCATAGATCAGTACCAATCCATGCCCTGGGGAACCACAGCTCTAGAGGGTCTGCCTTTATTAAATAGTAAAGGATTTATATTATGTGAGCAATTTGGACTTTTGATAATGCTTTTAGCTATG
>CAUYSK010126298.1:0-12510 GCA_963575035.1 Avahi laniger | reverse complement strand
GCAAATATATTTCCCAGTTCTAAGATTTCTGGGTTTTTTAAAATTATTTGAATCTCTTTGTTAAATTTTTCTGATAAATTTCTGAATTGCTTTTCTGTGTTATTTTGGTGATCACCAAGTTTCCTTAAAACTGCTACTTTGAATTTCTGATCAGAGGGCTTACCTACCACTGTCTCACTAAGGTTGATTGCTGGTTCCTTGCTTTGTCCATTTGGGGAGATCATGGTTCCCTGTTTGCTACTGTTTTTTGTGGATGTATATCTAGGTCTTTGCACTGAAGGATTGGCAATTTATTCCAGTCTTCTCTGTCTGGCTTATTTGGGTTTTTACTGGCTATGTTTGCTTAGAAATTCCTTTGCACTTTACCTATTGATCATCTTTTTTGCTAGGTCACTGCCTGTTTTTCAGCACTAGATGGAGCCTTAAGCCCAGTTTGCCTCAGCTCTTGCAAACATTCAGAACACTCCTCATCCAGAATGGGGGAGGTCCCAAGAAGGACATCTTAGCCGTGTGGAAAGGTTGGCTAGGGGTTAGTGCCCAGGGGATCTGTGTAATGTACCTTCTATAGTGTGGTGCTGCTGAACAGCCTCTCTAATTTGGCATCTCTTTGGGCAGAGATACAGAGCAGAGTTTCCCAGGCTGGGGATGCTAGTCCCACATCCTCCTTTTGTCTCTGGCTGTCCTCAGGAATTTTCTCCCTTCAGGCACTCACAATGTGTCCCACGCATTGAAGCAGGGACAGGTGTCCTGCCAGGGAAGTCAAAGACGGTGGGGAAGCTGGTCAGCCAACTTGATCTTGCTTTATCCGGTATAGTAATCATGAGTTGGGGGAGAATTTTCCTATGCTTGGTGCCTGAGGGAAGAGTGTCACAGATATAAAAGTTCAATTCTCTTACCATCTGCATAAAGTTTTTCACTTCTCTGTGGCCCCAGGAACTGTATGATTCTCATATTTGAGTTCTTGGATACTGTTGGTGATAATCTTAGTGCTGCGTATTTGTTTTTGGTTTTCTGTCGTGGGGAGTGAGGCCAGCTCACTTCTACTGTGCCATCTTTCATGCCCCATAATTTTGACAGAGAGGTTATATATCATTCACCAAGGAATGAGCTTGTCAGCAGAAAGATTCCATAACATAATTAGAAAATACATTTACCAAGAATAAAACCAATTACTCATAAATAATCTATTAATCTTTAAATTAAAGTACTACTATAAATTATACACATGATACATTGTAACACTGACATTAGGCAATAAAAAAGGCATTTGATTGCTTAAGAAAACCACTCCTTTGGAAACTGTTGAGAAAATGTAATTGGATGAAAGTCATGTTCTCTGTGTAAAAAACAGTAAGAAAAACACTAACAATTTTGCAGATCTACTACATGATAAGTCCTTTGACATATTATTTCACTTAATTCTCCCAACAACCTCAGGATTGGTCTCACTTCCAATTGTTGCTTTATTAATTCAACCAAGTGTAATTTTAAAAATCTGAAATTATAAGGATGAATAATTGGTGATGTTTCACAATTTGATAAGCTAGTTGCAATTAATTATACAAATTACTTATCAAACAGCCTATAAGAAATGAAGACACAAATATTCTATTTTCCAAGACTTATCAGACTTTAAAATTAATTTCACACAACCAATGTGTTGAATGTGAAGAAATGTGTCTCTCTAATTACCAGTTACCATTCAGGCTCTCAGAATGATGAAATATCCTGAAAACTAATGGAAATGTTTTTTCAGTTTCAATTCTTATCACCAGTAGTTAGGCAAATTATTTTACAAATGCAATTAGACAACCATTAAATTCCCTTTCAAGTCTGAATTTGAGTTTCATAAACATCTTTAAAATGTCTTCTTAGGGAGAACCGTGCAGATTAGAGCAAGTCTTAGCCACTGGGAGGGTCTGATGTGCTTGGGTGTCTGGATAGGTGATTAGGCAACTAGTGAGGCATTTGGGGTTGAGCGAATGCTAAGCAATAGCAAACCAAGCTTCAAAAACCAAAAAGAGAAATGTTAACTTCAGGGATATTAAAAGTTGTATGGGAAAAGAAAAGTAGTAAGAGTTTACTACCTGGCTCGGTTGTGAAGAGCGTTTACACAACCATAACAATATAAATGTTAAGAATTGGTCTTAATAAATTATGGTATAAAATTATGATATAACTATGCTGGGAGGATGGGAGTAGGTGAGGAAGATGTATGGTAGGGACAGGTAAAGGAACGAAAGCTAAACCCTCCTCTTTCATAGCAGGAAATCAAGACAGAATGCCTAGACCTGAAAAAAACAACTAGTACTAACACAAACATGTTTTGTTGAAACACAGAATAACAAAATCTACCAAAACAGGGGAAAATGGTTTCCCCTAGGGAAGGGGACATGGCGAGAAACTGCAGGATTTGTAACAAATCCAATAGAGCTTCTGACCATTTAAGTACATATAAAACTTGAAGGAGAAAAATTGAAACTAAAGAGAAAGCTGAAATTGACTTCAGAAAAATAACAATAAACCATATTGCAAAAAATTGAAAAAAATTAAATTCATTCATAAACAACAAAAAAAGTCTTCTTATATATACATAGGTCAACTTTCCAAATGCCATAGTTAGGAAAGAGTATAAAAATAAATTTTGTGTTATACATAACTTATTTTTTTGACAATTTTACCATCTGAATTACCCAAATCAAACTAATTGGAAAACATAATATTTTATCAGGTACTGAAAAATTCTTGGAACATTATCAGAAATAATGAGATGGTTTTCAAATACAGCGGTACTTGGGATTCCAGACTTTGGAGTCTATCACAATAATTGTCATAGTGTCGTGTCTTAAGAGTGGTTCAAGAAGATGTCAATCTTAGTGGACTTGCAGAGAAGTCCAAAAGTCAAGTAGCCTAGAAAAATCATAAAGTTCCCATAAAAATAAAAAAAAATAATTTAAGAATTTAAGCCCAGGAGTTAATAATGAAACTGAGAAGAAATGACAACAAAAAGTAATAATAATTCACTGATCGTCATTGGAGAAAATTAGGAAACCAATCCCTTATATTGAAAACTGATAAATAAAGAAAAATAATTAATTATCTACTTTATCTTTCTTATAAGTTCCTCAGAACATGCAAATAGTGAGGAGTAGGTTCTATTTATAGAATTATCCAAGCTTGCGAATAAAGGTAAAATAGCACTTAAAAATTGTTTTGCAATGCCTTGTGAATTAATGGATCCAGACAATAATTATCAGTGGCTACTACTGAATCTGATCAAGTCTCTCTATATAATTGCCAATGTATGGGAAATAAAGAGAAGAATATATTAAATGACATTATGAAAATGCAATTAGAAAATATAGACTATGAGAAATTCTGTAAGATAAATTGCCCAATTTCTTTAATAAATAATTAGGAGAAAAAAAGGAAGAAGAGAAAGAAGAAGAAAGGAAAGAGAAAACACAGGGAATAGGGCAAAGTTTACAGAAGTATCTTGCCTCAGTGAGGGGCAAAATTAGCTCTAGACTAAGCAGTGCTTTGAGTCTCTCGCCTAACAAAACTTAAAAAACAAGATCTGAAAAAACATTTTGAAAGTTTCTTACAAAGTTAAAAGTACATCTAACCTATGATCCAGCCATTTCACTCCTATATACTTAAACAAGAGAAATAAAAATATTTCTCCAAAGACTTGTGCAAGAATATTGATAGCAACTTTATGATAGCCAAAAAGTGGGAGGACGGAGGGAATCCAATGTCCATCAGCAGGTGAATAGATAAACAAATTGTGGCATAATTACAGTGCACTGCTACTTGGCAATAAAAAAGGAATGAATTATTGATACATGCAATAACATGAATGAGTATCAAAATAATTATGGGTGAATGGCCAGGTGAAAGAAACCAGACCACAAAAAACTGTATAACATATATAACGCCATTTACATTAAATTCTAGAAAATCCAAACTGACTTTTAGTGACAGAAGGCAGATCAGTGATCTCCTGAGGACAGAGGGACGGGGCAGGGAGGCACAAAGAAACTTTTGGAGTGATGGATCTGTTCATTATCTTAATCGCAGTGGTGGTTTTACAAGTCCATGCATATGTCAAAACTTTCAAACTATATACTTTAAGTATGTTCAGTTAATTGTATGTGATTACACTTCAACACATCTGTAAATAAATACATGAATACATTAATAAATTTTAAATACACACAAAGTATATATGGAGAGCTACATACTGCAGTGTTATGATGACGCTCAGGCTGGGTCTCAAACTCTGAGCACGTCTATTCGCCCTCCCGCAAGCTTTCCGCTTCTGTATTCTTAGCGAACGGCACCACCTCCCGTGCAGCCAGCCCCCCAGTAGGAACCCCAGGCTCATCCCAGACCACGCCCTTCCTCGGGCTCTCCTCGCTCTCCCCATGACACTGCTGCGCCACCGCTTGGTCCTGGCACGTTACTGCAATGCTCTTCTTATTGTTTCCTCTGTCCGGAGTCTCACCCCTTGCACGCATGCTGTTGAATCAGCCCCTCATTATCCTATTTAGCCCATAACATCACCCTAACCTGAGTGTTATTCCAGAGTTCTAGGTCCTGGAAACAGGGGTGGGCCATTTCCTCCTGTTCCCTGATCATGGAAGAAGGCTTACATCACTTTTGAAATGTGCCAAGGTTTGGCGGAAATAGAGCTCACAGAACTCAAGTCCCCCTCAGAGTGCCTCTTTTGAAGCAGGGCCTTTTCCACGTTGACTTGACCTCTTCGACTCTGAATCCCCAGAGCTTCTCTAGAACTACTATTAGGGTGCTTTTACTTCCTTCCTTCCATGAGAATCATTTGTGAAGTCACCTCGCCTTCCCTTCCTATTTCTTTCCCCCCTTCCCCTCCTGCCAACACATGCACACACACGCACATGCACACACAGATACACACACATGCACGCACATACACGCACACACATACACACACATACACACACACACACACACACACACAACTACAGGAGGACAGGGTCTGTGTTTTACTCATTTTTCCCACAACAAACAGCCTCCACAGTAGGGACAGCAGGGGAAATAACAGAACTAATTACAAAAGTGTAATTGGTTTCTATATATTGGCTATTATGCATTAATTACATCTAGTGTCCATTTTTTGATTAAGAAAACATCATATTTAAATTAATGTTGCCTACTTCATGTCTTACAACTTCTCCCTGATGAACTCTGCCCCAATCACTAATTCAGAATTCCTCACAGAGCAGATGATCAGTAAATTTATATTAAACAGATACTAGCTTCTGTTGCCAAAAATATAAAATTATGTTTGGCCAAAAGATTGGACACAAAGCTGGTATGTATTTCACTAAATTGATGTTTGTGGAGCCTTTCTAAAGCTCAGGCTAATCCTATCACTCTGTGTTTCACAGAAGAGGTTGGGTTACCCCAGAATGTAAACTTCATAGCTTGTGAGACAAAGTAACTGAAGCTGACAAAGATGAGATGGGCTAGATGGGAGAAGGGACCAAGGAATGCAACCGGTTAGGCCGTGCATTGGGAAGGTTGATTGGATGATGTGCTCACATTTGGCCACAAGAGGGAGCCAGCCGCTTTGCTAAGCCAGCCACCCCACAGGAGAGGGGACACTACCCTGCTTAGGTCAAGTTTCCAAAGAAGCATCTCTACTGTGAGATTGGGTCCCTTTAGGAAAATATAATATTTCTCCAAAACCAAAGAAAAACCTGAGTCCCTAGACATATCTAAGTTTTCTAAGCTTTGCATCTACAAAGTTGCTTGTTTTAGACTGTAACAATCATTATGTGTTCTTTAGCTATTTGAGCCAACAAATCCAAATGAGTGGTAAAAACTGACATAGGTTTGGGGGTTCTAGGTATTCAGATGCTCTACACTGTATCAGTCAAGAATCTTCTAGTGCCTCACCGCCATTAACAAACTTCATTTAGAATAATGTTAAATTAAATCTAACAGTCAGTGCAAAGGTTTGCACCTACACAGAGGAATCAAGGACTCCAGCAAAAAGAGAAACAGAAGCACTTCTTTTAATCCCCGTTTTTAAGGACTGCAGAGGGTCCCTCTCTTCCAGATGCTGGAATGGGAAAGACTCCTCTGTCCCTGTGGATGACTGCCCTCTAGCCTGCAGTACTGCCGTAGGTCTCATTAGTTCCCCCAGTACCAAGTCCTTCAGTGAATTATTCGCCTTCTCTTCAAGTGTTTCAGTGGGAAAAACTCTCTCACAGGGAGTGATAATAATGTAATCAGCTGGTGGTGCATGAAATATAAAATTATATAATAATGCAACTTTAAGAAACTGACTTAATAAGATGACCTTCTAAGTATAGAATAAACCAAAGACAAGTAATGATCTTTCCCATTATTTCAGGAAAGTGAACTGGCCCATAGAATTATCCTTGTGTTCTATAAAATGGTATCAATTTGTAATTTTTATCATTGTTTTACTTTAATAGAGTATGAACATTTATGAAAAACCATGCAACCCAAGTTCCAAACAAGGACATAACAAACATAAATTAACCAGAGGAAAAAAGAACTTAAATCTGCTGAACTTTTTTACCTAACTAATCAGCTCACCTTCATGAAATGCCTCTGTACTATATGGAACTTGAGTCACTGAACACTTTAATAGACCACAAGAAAAAGACACCCTAACTCTTAAAAAATAAACACCCACCTTCCAGAGTTTAAGTCTCAGTGACCACAATGTCCAGACTACAGAGCTCTTTCCATCTGACATCCCAAGGACTATGATAATGATCACTACCCCCCTCTTTGCGCCATCTACCAGGAACAACCACAACAGGTTGGAGAGAGCATTCTTGGACCCTAACCAAGGGCACAAAAAAGATTCAAAACTTCCCACAGAGGCAATTCAACTAACGTTGCATAGATGCTGGCTTTATATTTTTGTTTTGTTGTCTTGTTTATGTTTTCTGCACCAGTCTTTATTATTGTGGATTTTTTTTTTAGAAATCTGGTCACTTTTACCTTCTTAATGAATTCCCCACTGCTTGCTATGGAGAATTCTATGACCATACTGAAGCATCAAATAATTTAAGTACTAAAGAATACATGCCCTCACTTTTTAAATTTTGACTGAGACTATGCCTTAAAAAGGGTACAAGTGTAAAAAATTTAATAAATAAGAAAAGGCCATATAAATGCTCTCATCTTTATAGGAAAGAAGAGGTGGGGGAGAGAGAGAGAAAAGAAAAGAAAGCCAGCCTAAAATAGTGCTTGGCACAAAGTTGGTGCTCTGGAAATATTTGTTAAATGAATAAATGAGTTACTTGGAAATCACATAATGAAGGAACGATTAAAAAGTAAATATTTATTTGAAAACCATTGCACATTATCTTAGCTCTCTTCAACATATTTTATGTGTCATGCCATTCTTTGAAAAATAATAAATCGTAGCATTATGAGTTATGCGTCGTTGTCTGATGCTATTTCCCTGGTGATGAACTCCCCACTTGGACTACATGCCAATGATTACAAAGCTCCTTTTACTCCCCCTTTGGTGTGGAGACAGCTTCCTACACACTGTCTTCTAGACAGGTTTCTAGGACAAAACCCACATTTGCTGTGCATACTTACCCAGCAGCTCAGTTTCTGCCGAAGGCTATGAAAGTCTTCCACAAAGTGTATTTCCTTGCAAACTTGCAATTGGAGTTGACCAAAAACATCTTCCATGAAGAAGGACAGAAGCTGTTCTTGGAATCGACAGTTTTTCTACAAATAAGGTACAAGAAATTGCATAAGGTAAACCATGTATTTTTTTAAAAAAGTCACTGAAATATCCCCCGATCATTAGTTCATGACCATCTGGAAAAAATTAAAATGCAGGAGAAAAAAGCATCAAACAAGTAGGGATGTGAAAAAGAAAAAGACTTTCTGGCTTACCATAAATAGCTTTTTTGTTTTCTTGTTTAATAATCGTATATTTTTTATGCGGTCTTCCTACAATAAAACAAAGAGAAATAAGTTGCATCCAGGATTACAAATGTGTTTTCGGTCATCATTTTAATCAGAGCCTAATACTTACTGGAATCGTTGCTTTGAGCCATGCTGCCTTGATGTAGAGGGTGTCAACAGCTTGGGACAGCATTCCCCTTGGGTAACAACTTTTGGTGAAGGAAGATTGCTTGTGCTTGGCAATGGCAAGAGACAGAGTGACAAACAGCAACCCAGATCTCAAAATGCAATTCACCAACATTTCCCTCCACCCCGCTCTGGGCTCATGCCACTCACAGCGGCCTGGGAGACACGAGTGCTGGTTAGACGAGAGGGTAACCTACTTACTTTAGCCCTCAAAGCCGCCAGTCTAATGAGATGCTGTCAAAGATAACATACAGTTCATATAGAGGAAGATCACTTTGGCTGTTCTGTTTTTTTAGAGCTTGCTTCATAATCAAAAAAGGTTGACCACAGCATCTGTGACGTTATATAAAAGCACAAGCTTACTGGTAAGATGTTTCAAAAAAAATTCAGAACTTTAGTTCCATATCACGGTAGATTTCATTATTTTAAAAGTCATGCCATGCGAATACAGAAAAGGATGATTTCCAGGAGGCTGTGTAATAACTTTTTAAAACCCTATGTGAAAAAAAAAATCTCTTTTTTTTTTTTGTTTTAATATTTATAGAAAGACAGTGTCTCATTATGTTGCTAAGGCTGGCCTTGAACTCTGGACTCAAGTGATCCTCCCACGTTGGCTTACGTAAAGTGCTGGGATTATAGACATGAGCCATTGCACCCAGCCTAAAAACCTCCTTTTCTAACCAGAATCCCCCCAAAATTTAACCAAGGGGCAAAACTGGCAGCCCTATGAAACTTGCTCGTGACCCGAATGGGCTTCACGTTTATCCTTTGCCGAATCCTTCACCGGGCTCCCCCAGAAGCCCTTTTTCTGCAGTCAGCAGCAAGAAATTTTCCAGCTCATATTTTGGTTTTTTTGTCATTTTTTTTTTTATTTCAGGGTATTATGAGAGTACAAACATTACAGTTACACTTTATGTCTTTGTCTCACCCAAGCAAGGGTTAGAGGCATGCCCTTCCCCCCTACAGTGCTCCCCGTGTCCTTTTAGTTGCGGGTTTATCCCTCCATCCCCCTAATCCCTGAAGAGTATTACTGCCATGTGAGCACCCTAGTGTTCAACAGTTAGTACCAATTTGATGGCCAGTACAAGTGGAGCCCATTCTTCCGATCTTGTGGTGCCTCACTTTGGATAATGAGCTTAAGTTTAATCCAGGAAAGTATAAGAGGTTCTAGATCACTGTCGTTTCTTATGATTGAGTAATATTCCGTTGTATACAGATACCAAATTTTAATAATCCACTCATGAATTGACGGGCACTTGGGTTGTTTCCACATCCTTGCAATAGTGAATTGTGCTGCCATAAACATTCGGGTGCAGATGTCTTTATCATAGAATGTCTTTTGCTCTTTTGGGTAGATGCCTAATAGTGCTATTGCTGGATAGAATGGTATTTCTATTTTTAGTTCTCTGAGGTATCTCCAAATTCTTTTCCACAGAGATTGCACTAATTTGCGGTCCCACCAGCAGTGTAAGAGTGTTCCTGTCTCTCCACATCCTCGCCAGCATTTGTTGTTTTGGGATTTTTTGATAGAGGCCAATCTCACTGGGGTTAGGTGATATCTCATTGTGGTTTTGATTTGCATTTCTCTAATGATTAGAGATGTTGAGGACCAGATACTACACTTCAGAGTTTTACTAAACATCCAGTTCATATTTTGTAACAACACTAACATGTTCAAGATTTGTTTGAAACTGGACCTGGGATTAAGGTCCACAATTCTAGCATCTCTGTCCATGTTTATCACCCGGACCTTCCCTGTACCCGCAGACTTCCAGGAGAGTGCAAATTCCTCGAGGAAAGAGACCAGACCTTTTCCTCCTGAATCCTCAGTATCTACGCTGGTGCCTCATCTAAAGAGGCAGCACATCCAATATTAGTTGAATAAATACTTCTTTTTCCACATCATGTACTACTACTATAACTGCTTTATTTTTTATATTTATTCCAATTGCAAATTTTTGTTAGGGACCTGCCTATACAAAAAACAGTGCTAGGTACTAGGGGACCACCCCGGTAGATGCTCCATGGAGTCTCACCCTCAATTCTGTCCCAGCTCTTCCTGTGACCATAGGTGTGGTTCATTTTGGGTGGCAGCCCCAGCGTAAGAGGAGGTCCCAGGCCAGAATCATGTGCTGAGAAGTAGATGTACATAGGCCACTAAAGCCTACCATGAATGAGTTAATGTAGTAACAGGGGCAAGTCACCACTGGGGATCTGGTTGGGAGTAAGAGATTCATCAAAACGAGGCAAAGTCAATAACAAGCACTGCCCCCCCCCAACGCAAGACTAAATTCTAAATCTAAGCAAGCAGGACTGCAAAGCAGCAAGGAGAAAGAAAAGAAGTATAAAGTTAGAAGTTCAAAACCTTGGGAATATTTTCTGCTGTTTCAAAAAGTGAGTGAATCTTTGGGTCTTTGAAGAGCGGAAGCTTCGTTTCCCTGGGAGCACCTCACTGATAAAGGACACCCCCCATCCGGTGAGATAAGACCTTGTCACAGAAAGTGACAACAGAAGTCAGCTGAGTGGGAGTGCCACCAAGTGGAGTTCACTGAAATTTTATAAAAATTCAGAAAAAGGAATCTTTTTAGCTGGGAGTGGCTGAAAGGGTGTTTGAGCTAGGACATCAAATACCTGAAGGCTTTTTTTGAGCAGAGGAATGCCCAGTGTTCAAAGTTCCCTTAGAAAGAGAGAGTGTGAATGTCAGGGATCAAAAGCTCAAACGCTGTTAGAGGGTGTGGGATTAATGTAAACATACTGAGTGCGTGAATATAGGACACTGGCGGAGAAATTGCTTGTATTGTCGCCAAGCCTAAAATCTGTCTAAATACATAGCCTATTAATACTCTCCATGGGTGCAAGAAAAGGACCACACAATATACTTCCAGAAGTCATACCCTGCCTCAAGCAGCCAATTTGAGATCCCTGATGTATGCCAACAAAATTTATGTGCAACTCAAATTGCTATCATTGACAGATGAAGTTGATGTGGATTCTGGCTATTTTTTATGGAAATGGTAGTTGTATTTTCATAAATGTCTCACATCCCTCAAATCATCATCACCGTAGGAAAATCACACAGATTCCAAGAATGCCTCTGCTTTGATTTACAGCCAGCTCAAGAAAACGGTGGCCTTTTCTTTATGACTGAAAACCACGTCACCCTGTTAATCACAGTCATCCCCCACCTCACTCAGCAGACCTACTCATTGGGGTCCTTTAAAGCAGTCAAATCTGCCCCCAAAGGATGAACGGTGCCCACTATAAAGATACTCAAAACAGGTCCCGAACACAATTTTAAAGGGAAATTCCAAAAGCTTTCTAAGTAACAGAAGAACTATTAGAATAAGTGCATAGTATTATTGGGGCACCAATTTAAAAGGTAATTCTCTGCTCCTTTGGATGTGTATTTATTATACCACTTTCACAAGTTTCTTATACAGAAATGTATAAAAATTACTACTAATTACGAGGAGACTTGGTTTTGATGTCTGATCCACCACTTGCTAGCTGTATGGCCTTGAGGAAGTTACTAATGCTCTCTAAGCATCAGTTTGGGTCATGTTTAAAATGGAACGATAATTATACCTACTTCAGAGGTTCTTGTGAGCACAAAATACAGTAATATAAAGAGAATGCTTGACACAATGACAGCTGCTGAGGCACTCTGGAACTGGTAGCTACTGAATTATTATTAATCAAATAATAAACGCATGTGTAACACTCTGAATAATGTTAAAATTTACCACTGGCCTACAGAGACTTTGAGAAATGGTTGAAGAGAGTGAGAAAAGTGAAGCAAAAGCAACCACCTGATAGAATTTCAAAAAGTATGTGGGCCTGAGGAATTCCATTAATTTCACATGCATCCCGAGGTCAGACTAGGACCCTTAAGTGACTGTTTGGGGAAGGCCACTCCTTCATAACGTACAGGACATTCAAACAATTGATCTGCCCAGAAATGTAATTGCCTGCTCCACATCCCAAATGCCGGCGCAGTGGTCATTTTCCTTAAAATTTAAGTTCTCTTCCACCCAAAAGAGCTCCAGCTGTCCTCTCTGACGGCCCAGCACTTCCAGTGAGCAATGAGCTCACCAAGTCCCGCAGACTCCCGGCTCGCTCGGACCACCCAGTGGCACTCCCCAGTGGGCCTCCCAGTGTTGTATGGGAAAAAAACAACAACTAATGGGATTTCCAAATTGCTAACCCATCTAGTTGACTCTAGAACACACGCTTTTTTGTGGGGCGCGGCTTTCGTCTGGCTATAGTTAACGCATGCGCTAAAGGAGACCGCCTCTTGATGGTGCGTCAGGGACTGCCGCCAATCACATTCCGCCACATGTACTTGTGCTGTTATATAAGTCAACCGTACTTCCC
>CAUYSK010126297.1:0-44328 GCA_963575035.1 Avahi laniger | reverse complement strand
AATTTCTTTCTATTTTTGGTAGAGATGGGGTCTCGCTCTTGCTCAGGCTGGTCTCGAACTCCTGAGCTCAGAACGATCCGCCCACCTCGGCCTCCCAGAGTGCTAGGATTACAGGCGTGAGCCACCGCGCCCGGCCTTATTCATTTTCTTTTAGATAGGTTTTTGCTCTGTTACTCAGTCTGGAGTACAGTGGCCTGATCCTAGCTCAATGCAGCCTTGAACTCTTAGGATCAAGCTGTCCTCCTGCCTCATCCTCCCCAGTAGCTAGGACTGCAGGAGTGCACCACTATGACCGGATAATGTTTTTGTTTTTGTTTTTCTGTAGAGATAGGGTCTCGCTATGTTGCCTAGGCTGGTCTCCAACTCTTGGCCTCAAGCCATTCTCCTGCCTCAGCCTCCCAAAGTGCTGGGATTATAGGTGTGAGCCTTCCATGCTTTTAAAAAATGTATTTTGGGGGGTGGTATGTGAAATATTCATATAGTGTTGAAAGTTAGAGCTGTCTTCATGTCATTGGATCTTGCCAGACTGCTTGCCCAGGTCCTTATGCCAATTGACGCTGTCTCCCCAGCCTCAAAGGAGAGTTCCTGTTTCCTCCCATCCTTGTCAACACTTGGTATCTTCAGACTTTTTATATTTTTCCCAGTCCGATGGGTGGGAAGTGATATCTCACTGTGGTACATACATTTGCATTTTTTTGATAACTGGCAAACTTGAGCGTCCTTGTCCCTTTTTGGCCATTTGGGTTTCAGAGGGGGGATTTGGAGCCTCCTGCTTTAGCCAGAGTGTAGAGTCAGCTCTTCCCTCCCCAGGTGGGGTTCAGTCCCAACAGACTGAGTGCAGCAGGCCATGAGATGGGGCCCCAGTTGTTCATGGGAGAGGCTGAGGCCCAGAGGGGACAAGGGACTGGCCTGGGGTCACATGGCAATGGGTGCCAGAGGCAGGCCTCAGCACAGGACTCCTGGGTCCTTTTCCCGGCAGAGGGAGCCCAAGGCAGAGAGTGACTCAGTGGGCTGCAGTCCCCAGATGGAGCCCAGCTGGGCCTCAGGAGCTGCTGCTGGGGAGAGGAGGAGCCTGCCAAGGCCCCACTGTCCCCAGGCACTGGACATATGAAGGAGGCGGGGTCTGCTGCCTTCCTGGCACATTTCCTGGCCGCCCCACCCCTCAGGCCACGGGGACCAGGCTGGGCCAAGGGAGGTGCTGGCTTGGGGTCTTGGGGGTATGGATGTGAGTGATCTGTCCCCCTCTGCCTCTCTCTGGGCCTGTCCCTCAGTCCTTCTCCCCCAGCCTCTTTGTGTCTCTTAGTGTCTTTTAGTTTCTGTCTCTCTGCCTGCCTCTCTCTGTCCTTCTGTCTCCATCTCTATGTCTCTCTCTCCTGCTCTCTCATGCTCTTCTCTCTGTCTCTTTGTATTTGGATTCTCCTCCCTCCCCTGGTGTCTCCCTTTGTCCCTTGTGTCCTCCCCGTCGTCCCCACCCCGGCCACTGCGGCAGGATCCCTGAGACCCCACATCCCAGGTTGAGGCCATGTGACCCAGAGAGTCCTTTCTCGGGGCCTCCTGCCAAGCTGTCCTTACTGGCCAAGGGGCCAGATGGTGGAGTCCCAAGCCCCCACTTCTCAGCCCGCAGGGGCCCAGCCAGCTGGTCTGGCTCAGCCGCAGGCTCCCCGCCATCTGAGGAGGCCCAGCCGGGGGAAAACGAGCTAGAGGTTTTGCAGCTGTTGGGCTGAGTCCCTGGGGTCCCATTGTCATGTCCACCCCAACCCTAAGCAAGGCTCCTTCTCTGTCCCGTGTTTCTGCATCCAGCTCAGCATGGCCAAGGTTCGAATCCCCATTCCACTGCTGTGTGACTGCAGGCACGTGACCCCCCTTTCTGAGACCCACCGCCCCCAGTTATAGAGAAGCAGAATGGCTGAAAGCTTGGGTTTTGTGGTCTGATTGTCCTGGGTTCAAATTCTGGCTCTGCCACGTGCATCCCTCCTGAAGTTGCATGCTCGGTCGAAGAGGATGACCTTCCCCGCTAGAGGAGGACCGTTCTTTGGTCAAGGGTATGCGAGTAGCTCTGCTCCCCTGCTAGAACCTCCGAACAAGCTCTCAAATTCTGGCTCCGGTAGTTTTTACTCTCAACCAGTGACGACTACACTCTGAGTCTCAGTTTCTGAAATTGGAAAACGAGAAGGCAGCAAGAGGGGTCCAAGTAGGAATCAGGTTGACCTGGCGTTAGGGCTTGCTTTGTCACTGCCCACCATGTGCCTGGCACCTGAGGCTGTTTTGGAAGTAGTTTCCTCTGTTGTTTTTAGCCTAAGATATAATTTACATATCAGAAAATGCACACTTTTAAAGTATACAATTCATCGGTCAGGGTCAGGAGTTCGAGACCAGCCTGAGCAAGAGCGAGACCCCGTCTCTACTAAAAATAGAAATAAATTATCTGGACAACTAAAAATATATGTGTATATAGAAAAAAAAAATTAGCCGTGCATGGTGGTGCATGCCTGTAGTCCCAGCTACTCAGGAGGCTGAGGCAGGAGGATGGCTTGAGCCCAGGAGTTTGAGGTTGCTGTGAGCTAGGCTGACCCCACGGCACTCTAGCCAGGGCAACAGAGCCAGACTCTGTCTCAAAAAATAAATAAATAAATAAATTAGCCATGCATGGTGGCGCATGCCTGTAGTCCCAGCTACTCCAGAGGCTGAAGCGGGAGGATCATTTGAGCCCAGGAGTTTGAGATCACAGCGAGCTGTGATCAGGCCACTGTACTCTGGAGTTTAGCCCGGGCAACAGTGCAAGACCTTGTCTCAAAAAAAAAAAAAAAAAGTTCAAACAGAAGAGCATAATGTGAAAAGTAAATATTCTATGCATACATGTACACATATATGTAATATATATACCATACAAGAACTTGATGTTTACACTCAACAAAACATTCTTGACATCCTTCCTTGTCACAAAATGTGGATATACCTTGTTGTTTTAAATTCGTGTAGAATATTTCATGGGGTGGTTTGACAGTCTGTTCTTAACCAGCCTTCTCTTGAGAGACCGTTGAGCTGTTTCCAGTAAATGGTAGTATAAATAATGCTGCAGCTGACATCCCTGTCTGTATGTATTTGAGCCCATGTGCAAGTATTTCTGTAGAAAATGGCCCTCAAAGTAAAATTTCTGGGCCAAAAGGTATTTACAGTAAAAATTTTTAGTAGATGGTGCCAAGTATCCCCCTGAAAAAGACAGTAGCTTTTTCTCACCTGCCATATGACAGCAGCCGTGTGACAGAAGCCATCTCCTCATGTATTCACCATCATTAGGTCTCTACTATCAAGCTTTTTCATCTCTGCTAATGTGAGAGGTGAAAGATCCCATCTTGTAGCTATTTTAATTTGCATGCTGAAACAGGCTGAACATTTCTTCATGTGTTTAATGAACATTATACTTCTGTGTCCTTTGCCCACGTTTGCAGAAAAGAATACACATTAAATAGATGTTCAAAATATGTGACATTTTTGCAGAAGAGCGTCAGTCCCTGGAATTATTCCCTCACAGGCCATGCAGTCACTTGCTGGCGATGCTGTGGAGAGATTTTGATCTAATGGGGAGCTGGAACTTGACATGTCAGACGATTTTTAAGAGTTTCCTGGCTGGGTGTGATGGCTCACACCTGTAATCCTAGCACTCTGGGAGGCCAAGGTGGGAGTGATCACTTGAGGTCAGGAGTTTTAGACCAGTCTGAGCAAGAGCAAGACCCCTGTCTCTACTAAAAATAGAGAAAATTAGCCAGGCGTGGTGGCATGTGCCCGTAGTCCCAGCTACTGGGGAGGTTGAGGCAGGAGGATCGCTTGAGCCCAGGAGTTTGAGGTTGCTGTGAGCTAGGCTGACGCCACTGCACTTTAGCCCAGCCAACAGAGCGAGCCTGTCCCAAAAAAACAAAAGTTTCCTGAATTCTAATGCATTTTTATTTTTCTACACATCACTTCAATGATTTTGTAGGCAAAAGGTTCTTTGCGAAACAGGTTCTGGGATGACTATTTTCTTTTTCTCTGATTTCTTCAGCTTGTAATTGTGCCTTTTACATTTCCATCTTACGTGCTTTGGCTTGTTGTGAGGGTTTTTACCCATTCTTATGATTCCTATAGGTTGCAAACTGTATCAGTCAGAACTCTGTGGGTGCAGTTTATAAGGACTCCAACCTACAGTGACGTAGGCTAAACGGGGACTTTATTGGCTCACATAGCTGAAAACGCCAGGGGGTGTCCAGCTGCAGGAATGGTTGGATTAGTTACTCAAATTATGTCCGCAGGAATCTTTCTGTCTCCATTTCTGAGCCCTGCTTTCTTCTGTGTTGGCTTCACTGTTCAGCAGTCTCTCCCCTGATGGTGGCAAAATGGCCCCCAGTGCCCCAGGCCTCCGGCATACCAGCTTAGGAACCCCACGGGAAAAGACAGAACCTCTTCTGTACACACACACTTTTCCCGAAAAGTGGGAAGAGTTTTCATTGGCGCAGCTTGGATCACATGACCATCCCTCATCCAATCCCAGGTGGCCAGGGCGATTTCAGTGTTGTGATTGGCCAGGCTTGAGTCATGTGACCACTCCCAGACCTCTAGGTTTCATGAGCCGCTCAGGCAGCTCAGGACATGAGATTTGAGATTTGAGGTGCTTGGAAGGAGGAGGTGATGTCAGGGAGGCAAAACCCCAGCTCCACACTGCAGAACCTTGGAACAAAAGTCTTGACTTGGTTCTTGAGTTTTGAGTTTTGGTTTGCAGTCATTTGCCATAATCTGTTACCACTTAATTTTATTGCTGTTATTTTGTTTTTCTTCTCTAGCTTTCCTCCATCTGCTTAGAATCACAGAAGTAATATATGAATATATTATTTTAGTAAAAGATTTTACTGCCCTGGAAGTCTTCGGTAAAACATTAAGTCTCCTTTTTATCTGCCTCCCCAAAGGGAGCCTCAATTATTATCTGATGTTCACTCTTCTAGACCTCTTTCTATGCATTTACAAGTGGATTTTTAACATTTTAGATTTATTTGTTTTTCATGCTTAATTTAAATTTTTAAATACATAAGTTTCCATGGTTCAGACATCAAAAAATATATAAAAAATCCTATGTGGGCCGGGCGCAGTGGCTCACTCCTTGTAATCCTAGCACTCTGGGAGGCCAAGGGGAGAGGATTGCTCGAGGTCAGGAGTTCGAGACCAGCCTAAGCAAGAGCAAGACCCCGTCTCTACTAAAAGTAGAAAGAAATTAGCCAGACAACTAAAAATACATAGAAAAAATTAGCCGAGCATGGTGGCACATGCCTGTAGTCCCAGCTACTCAGGAGACTGAGGCAGAAGGATCGCTTGAGCCCAGGAGTTTGAGGTTGCTGTGAGCTAGGCTGATGCCACAGCACTCTACCCCGGGCAACAGAGCGAGACTCTGTTTCAAAAAGAAAAAAATCCTATGTGAAAATTCTCTCCTTCATCCCGGTTTCCCATTCACTAAGTTCTCATCCCCCCAACAGATACCATCTGTTATTAATTTCGTACTTATCCCAAGGAATTTTTACTGCGTGTACAATCCACTACAAATATATATTCATAGGTAGGTTGTAAATTACTTGTTCCTGTTAACAGAAACTCTTGACCATTATTCCATACTGGTATTGATTTGTTTTAACCATTTCACTCTAGGTAGCTAATAAAATTGTTTCTAATTTTTTTCCATTACAAACTCTACTACAGTGAACATCCTTGGGCAAACATCTTTGTACATATGTGCCAGTATTTCTTTAGATATATTCCTAGAAGTGCAAGTTCTGGGTCAAGCATATGCACATTTTGATGCAAGAACCTGCCAAATTGCCTTCCAAAAAGGCTCTACCAATTTACACCACCACAGACAGTAGCTCGGTGTGCCTGTATTTCAGCATCTTTGCCAATACTAGATACTATCGATCTTTTACATTTTCGCCAATCCGATGAATAGAAAAGGATGTCTTGTTTTAATTTGCATTTCCCTGCTGATTAGTAAGACTGCGCATCTTTTCATATGCTTATTTCTTCTGTGTGTTGCCTGTTCACACCTGATGCCTATTTCTTTTGGGGGCAGTCTTCTTCTTTGCTAATGTCATTCATTCATGCATTGAACAGATCATAACTGAAGGCCTACTGTGTGCCAGGCACTGTTCTAGGCTCTTGGGAATGCTGCAGTGAATGTAACACAGCCCCTGCCCTCATGGGGCTCACATTCTAGAAGCAGGAAACCAATAAAAAACACAACAAGAGACAGAGTTGTCCAATGGTAGGAAGTGCTGTGAAGATGAAGGAAGCAGAAAAGGGAAATTCTTTGATTGTTGAAGAAACTAGTTCCTTGCTCTCATATGTACCAAATATTTTTACAGTTTGTCATTTGCCTTCTAACTACATCTATGAAATTTTGGTCGATGCAGGAGTATTTTTATTTTTATATGGTAAAATTTGCAAATCTTTCCCTTTATGGTTTTTATGCTTGGAAAGGTTTTCTCCATCCCAAGATTATAAAAGCGTTGTCCCAAGTTTTCTTTCGGTGCCTTATGGATTTACTTATTCCATTTAAGTGTTTAATCCATCTGGAATTGTTTCCAGTATAAAGAGCAAGGAAGGGATCCAGCTAAATTGGTTAGCCAGTTGGCCCCTGACCATTCATTAAATAATCCATCTTTTCCTTGGGGATTTGAAATGGCGTCTATAAAATACGTGAATTTTCCTGTGTTTTTGGGTCTGCTTTTGCACTTTCTGTCTATTCCTATGGCACATTAACCATGCAAATCACTGTAGCTTTGTGTTTATTTTTGACATCTGGAAATGTTGGCTCTTTGGACAAATTACTTCTCTTGGCCTCAGTTTCCTCCTTTGTAAAATAAGGATACTACCAACTTTTAAGTGTTGCTCTGAGAATTAACGGACCACTTTAGTTCTAGGGGTCAGGTAAGCCTTTTTGAGAAGGTAATATTTGAAATGAAATCGAATCGACGAGGAAGAGCATGCCTGGCAGAGGGAACAGCAAAGGCAAAGGCTCTGAGGCAAGGACTAGCTTAGTGTGTTGCAGGGTCATGCGGAGGGCAGCGCTTCTGGCTGGGATGGACAAGGGGAGGAGAGTGGAATGGGGGGCCGCGGTGAGAGGCTGTGGCTGTCTCCCTTAGGGTACTGAGGAGCTACAGCAGGATCGGGACGGAGGGTGGGGCCCAATGACGTTGCCCCTGTTCCCACAGTCCATGGAGTCCCAGGTGGAGGAGTGGTACCGCGAGGTGGGAGAGTTGCAGGCGCAGACGGCGGCGCTGCCGCTGGAACCAGCGAGCAAGGAGCTGGTGGGCGAGCGGCAGAACGCGGTGGGCGAGCGCCTGGTGCGCCTGCTCGAGCCCTTGCAGGAGCGCCGCCGCTTGCTGCTGGCCTCCAAGGAGCTGCACCAGGTGGCGCACGACATAGACGACGAGCTGGTGAGGGCCTGCGCGGGGACCTGGGGCGGCGCCAGGGTAATGCGAGGGGATGGGGCGGGCCCTGAGGCCAGGGGCGGGTGGGGGATGATACCACGGCGGGTCCGAGGGTGCAGAGGGCTGAGAGACTCTCCCTGTGATACGCTGATGGCCTCAGTCATTCAGTCCTTTGCTTACTTAGTCATTCACTCTTTCATATTCATTTACTCGCATTTAGTCACTCAACGATTTATTCATGAGGTTATTTATCTAATCACATATTCATCCTTTCTTCCTCCATTTATTTACTTATTACTCATTTATTCGCTCATCCACTCATCTATTCATTTCCTCATTCAATCACTCACTTCCTGATTTGCTCATTCATTCATTCACTCACTCTCTAATTTGCTCACTCACTTGATCATTCTGGGCCCTGCCCTGTGCTTGGGTCGGGGTTACAGGGGTGACCAAGGCAGATCCCGTTGCTGCCCTTAGAGGCCTCAAAGTCCAAGGAGGAAAATAGACTTGTCCCCAGACGGTGACAACCCAGGATGGTTAGAAATACGACGAGGGAGTTTAGGGAGTTGTGGGAACCCAGAGAAGACAGTTGGCCAAGGTTCAAGGTCAGGGAGAGCTTCCCGAAGGAGCGGATGTCTGAGCTGAGACCCGAAGGAAGAGCAGGAGCCAGGCGGCTGAGGGAGTGGGAATGGAGTTCCAGGAGGCAAGACCTGCCTGTGCAAAGGCCAGGGGTAAGCACGAGCCGAGAGCTTGTCAAGAGAGGAGGCTGAAGATGCGACCAGGCTCTTGGGCAAGGAAGGGCCTTGGATGCTGTGCTAAGGGCTCAAGGTTCGGCTGGGATGCAGGGGCCCTTAGGTGCATTCTCCCCCTGCCTGCTCCCTGTGTCCTCTCCAGGTGTGGGTTCAGGAACGGCTGCCACTGGCCATGCAGACAGAGCGAGGTAGCGGTTTACAGGCCGTCCAGCAGCACATCAAAAAGAACCAGGTGAGCAGAGCCAGGGGAGGGGTGAGTTAGGACACATTTGGATACAAGTGACAGAAAACAGCTCAAAGTGGTTAAAGGCAAAAAAAAAAAAAAAAAAGAAAAGTTTATTGGCTCTTGTCATTGAAAAGATCGTGGATAGCAGGTATAGGTGGATCCAGGTGCTATCAGATATTTTCATGAATCTCTCAGCTCTGTTTTTTTTTTTCCCCCTGTGTTAGCATTGTTCTCGGGCCAACTCTCCTCTCCTGGTGATAAAAGCCATCTGGCAGATTCAGGTTTACATCCCCCCAGCAAAACTGGAGAGAATCTCTCCCTCTCACTAATTTCAGCAGCAATCCCAGGAATGACGCCTGCTGGCTCAGCCTGAGTCACCTGCCCATCCCTGAACTAACATGATGGGCAGAGGTTTGGTCTGCTCCTTAGCCTGGCCTGGGCTAAGGGCCCATTCCGGGAACCTGCTGGGGGAGTCAGCTTTAATTACCTGAGCTGAGATGGAGGCAAAGGCGTTCCCCAAAGGAAAATCAGGGTCCCTTGACCCGAAGCAAGGGGAATAGCTATTGGGCAAGGAACGAGTAAACCAACCAACAAACAAAAACTCAAAACACCGATAAAAGGAACAAGGACAGTAAAGAAGAAGATACTGACCCCTAAGCGGTGCAAGGTGGGGGAGGGAGCTTTTGAGTCCCTAAAGTCTCTGGATCTCCGTTCACCCCTCTGGGCCTCAATTTCCACATCTAAATAAGTAGAGAGTTGATTTAGAGCAGTGGTTCTCAAACTGCATAGCAGAGGAACCCTTTGGTCAAAGCAACTCTTTCAACAAAGCTCAAAGAAACCTAAGAGGTATAATAATAATAATAATAATAATAATAATAATAATGCATTGATTAAAGATTTAACTATATCCTAAGTTCTGTTCCAGGGGGTTATGTTGATTAATTTAATCCCCTCGATGGCCCTATAAGATAGATATTTTCATTATCCGCATTTTACCAAAAAATATAAGTTTTGGGAGGCAAGGATACTGAAAGATGTTGGGGAGGTGGGGCCGCAAATTATTCTGGAAGGTTCGTGGTCGTGCTGCACTAGATGGAGTTCTTGAAGAGACTGGAGTTTTTCTTAGATTTTGTTTTTCTATTTGATGAAAATATTCTTGGCTGTCAGCAGTGTTGGGAACAAACAGAACTGGCCCATCATTTTCAGTTGAGGAAACTTATCAAGCGCACTTCATGCTCAAAATTGCGGGGACTTGGCTGTGTGTGGTCAGGGTGTTGGCTACATGGGAGCCGCTCAGCGGATACCAGCAGCTCACAGTGATCTCGCATTTGCTGGGTGCTGGGCTCAGTTCTAAGTGCTCCATGGTTTATCGCCTCACGACAACCCCATAAGGTAGATCTTTGCAGGCTAGGGGTTGGAGTGAGGAGGTGTGCGGCCACATTATATAAAGCCCTGACTTAGCAAGGCATCTGGCAGGTCGCAGACACCCAAGAAGTGTTGACTGTTATTATTTCCATTTACCAGTTGGGGAAACTGAGGCACGTGAGAAGTTATATAAGCTGCTCAGCAAGTACAGCGCTGCTCGAGGGAACTTTCTGGGGGCGATGAAAGTGTTCCCTATCTTTATCTGGGCACACGGTGCAGGCATGCGTAAAACTGTGTTGAGCTGTGTTCAAATCTTGTCATTTCTGACTAGCTGCTTGCTCTTGGGCATCGTACTTCGCCCGAGCGAGTATCGGCAAATTGCTCACGTGGTGCCTGGCACGTGGAGAGCGATCTAAGGGCACTTGTCGATCTAAGGGCACTGGGAGCCTTGCCAGTCATTCTTGCGGGGGCCTCGGGACGTCCCTCTCCAACCTCACCCCCCACCTGCCGCCCCCAGGGCCTGCGGCGGGAGATCCAGGCGCACGGGCCTCGCCTGGAGGAGGTGCTGGAGCGCGCGGGCGCGCTGGCGTCGCTGCGCAGCCCCGAGGCGGAAGCCGTGCGCTGCGGCCTGGAGCAGCTGCAGAGCGCCTGGGCCGGCCTGCGGGAGGCGGCCGAGCGGCGGCAGCAGGCGCTGGACGCCGCCTTCCAGGTGGAACAGTACTACTTCGATGTGGCCGAGGTGGAGGCGTGGCTGGGCGAGCAGGAGCTGCTCATGATGAGTGAGGACAAGGGCAAGGTGCGCCCGGGCTGGGGGTGAGGGGGCCTGGGGACGCTGGAGCCCCGGGGCCGCCGCTACCGCCTCATCGCGGGCGCCGTGCGCTTGCAGGACGAACAGAGCACCCTGCAGCTGCTCAAGAAACACCTGCAGCTGGAGCAGGGCGTGGAGAACTACGAGGAAAGCATCGCGCAGCTGTCGCGCCAGTGTCGGGCGCTGCTGGAGATGGGGCACCCGGACAGGTGGGCGGGCGAGGGGCGGGGCCGGTTCGTAAGGGACGGTCGGGCAGGACCCGGCGCTTCGCTGTTGGAACGTGAGGCAGGGCCGGATTTGGACATTGGGTGGGGAGAGGTCCTCCTTGCTGTGTGTTGGAGCCCTCGGACTTCGGCAGGCAGGCAAGCGGGCTGGAGTGAGGGGGTGGGAAGAGGAGTGGGGGCGGGGTACTGCCCAGGGGTGGTTGAGAGGGTGGGGCCAGGAGCACTGGGCCTTGAGTGTAGTGGTGGGACCTGATCATTGCGGGAGGAAGGGAGAGGTGATGTCCGGGACTGAGTCGGAGAAGTAATCGCTCAAGATAGACACGGGTCCTCCTCCTATCCAGTGTCTGGGCAGCGTCTGGGAGGAGAGAAAAGCCTGGAGTGCTGAGATTGGGTATGGGGGAAGGGCCTCAGACCTCCTGGTATAGTGTGGCTGTCCAGGCCTGGACCAGGGCTGGGATCTGAGTGGGGATGGGGGAAGAGCTGTGTCCAAGTGAGCGGCAGATTGGTAGGGGGTCGATTGGCTGCAGACCCCAATGGGGAGTGTGGAGCCCCACCCAGGTCACCGGATGGGAGGGGTGTGGGGCTGCAGAGATCAACTCAGGGAGGCTGGGGCAGGAGGAGCTCATTGGGCTAGGGAAGCAGAGCTTTCCCTGGTGCCAAGATACAAGTACGGCTGGATTGAGACTTGCAGAAAACAGAGAGCATCAGAGGGACTCTGAGAGAACGCGACCCTGCCTGGAGATTCAGAGGAAACACAGCCCTGCCCTGGGAGGGAGGTGACAGGGGGTGGCAGCTCTGCCCCAGAAGTCTCAGGGGGCTCCATCCCTGCCCCTCCCTGTCCCCCACCAGCGAGCAGATCAGCCGGCGGCAGTCTCAGGTGGACCGCCTGTACGTGGCGCTCAAGGAGCTGGGCGAGGAGCGCAGGGTGGGCCTGGAGCAGCAGTACTGGCTGTACCAGCTCAGCCGCCAGGTGGACGAGCTGGAGCACTGGATTGCCGAGAAGGAGGTGGTAGCTGGTTCCCCCGAGCTCGGCCAGGACTTCGAGCACGTCTCGGTGAGCATCGTTAGTAGTAACAGTGACACCGGGGGCCGTGGTGTGCGCTGCTACGGTTCTCTGGGCCTCAGTTTCCCCGTCCATAGTAGAAGGATGGTAATAGCACCCACCTCATGGCTCTGCTATGAGCCAAACGAGTTAATATAATGGAAAGCACTTAGGACCATGCTTTTCACACATAGTGCCTAATACAGCGTGAGTTACTATCATCTTATTTTATTATTGTCACTATTATTGCTATGGAGTAGCTGTTTAGTAAGTGTCAGATACTATTTTGATGATGATGATGGTGATGGTCATTACTCATGCTTGCCACACAGTGGGAGGTTGGAGGGGGCTGGTGTAGGCAGCCCCTTTGCCCACTTTGCCCTACCCACTTCCTGGTGGCAGGTGCTGCAGGAGAAATTCTCGGAGTTCGCCAACGAGACCGGCACGGCAGGGCGGGAGCGGCTGGCAGCTGTGAACCAGATGGTGGACGAGCTGATTGAATGTGGCCACACGGCAGCGGCCACCATGGCCGAGTGGAAGGACGGCCTGAACGAGGCCTGGGCCGAGCTGCTCGAGCTCATGGGCACGCGGGCCCAGCTGCTGGCTGCCTCTCGAGAGCTGCACAAGTTCTTCAGCGATGCCCGAGAGCTTCAGGGACAGATCGAGGAGAAGCGGAGGCGGCTGCCCCGCCTGACGGCCCCGCCGGAGCCGAGACCCAGTGCCAGCTCCATGCAGAGGACCCTGCGAGCCTTTGAGCATGACCTGCAGCTCCTCGTGTCCCAGGTGGGGCGCCGGCGGCCGTAGGGGCAGGTGGGAGGGCCTGGGTATCCGTGGGCAGCAGAGCAGGCAGAAAGCAGGCTGTGGAGTGGGTCAAAATTAGGCAGTGGAACAGACAGAAAGCAGACCACAGAACAGGAAGAAAATTAGATAACGGGGCACAGAGAAAACGGACTGATCGCCTGGTGTACAGAAATCAGGTAGGGGCAGGAAAGGGTGGTGCCGTAGGTCTGATAGAAATTGCACAGTGTTTCCAGTAGAGATTGGGCAGCAGTTCTCCTGAAACTGCGAGGCGAATTTTACCTAAATCCAGATGGAGGGTCTAAAGGGAATTGCAAGAGGGCCAAGAGAAATCTGACTGTGGCGCAGACAGAAATGAGACGGCAGGTCTCTGATGGAGATCATATGATTTTTCTGAAGGAAATCTGATGGAGGTGGATTTAATGGAAAAGGCAACAGAGCTAATAGAAATCAGGCGGAGGGGCTGACGGAGATTGGGCGGTGGATCCGAGCAATCAGATGGAAGTAAAGCTGTGGGCCTAACAGGACTCAGGCGGCAGGACTGAGGAAATTGGGTTGCGGGTCTAATGGAAGATAGGAATTGGACACTTATTTTTATGTACTGGACAGATGACTGTTAGAAATCAGGCTGCGAGATTGATGGCGATGAAGTGGTGGATCTGACAGAAATGGGGTGGTCGCTCCAAAAGATGTCAGGTCATTGAACCAACAGAAATTGGGCAGGAGACTGATGGCAATTGAAAAGCCAGTCTGAGGGAAGCTGAGCTACTAGGAGGTAGAGGGTCTGAAATAAATCGAGTGGAAAAAATTATATACTATGTCTAATAGGCATCAGCGTGCAAAGGGGTTTCCTGAAAGGAACAGGGGAGAGGTGGGCCTGCCTGAAAAAGGAGGTGACAGTCCCACTGGAAATAGAACTCTTAGACCAAAGAAATCAGGAAGTGGACTGAAAAAAACCTAGTGGTAGATCTAAAAGAAGTCAGACGCCGGGTGTGGTGGCTAAGCCCTATAATCCTAGCAGTTTGGGAGGCTGAAGCAGGAGGATGGCTTGAGGCTGGGAGTTTGGGACCAGCCTCGGCAATAGCAAGACCCCATCTCTACCTAAAAAAAAAAATTAAAAATTCGCTGGATGTGGTGGTACGTACCTGTAGTCAGTCCCAGCTAGTTGGGAGCCTGAGGCAGGAGGATAGCTACTCAGGAGGCTGAGGCAGGAGGATCACTTGAGGCCAGGAGTTTGAGGTTGCAGTGAGCTGTGATGGTGCCACTGCACTCTAGCCCAGGCAGCAGAGCAAGCTTCTTTCTCAAACGAATGAATGAATGAATGAATGAATGAAGTCAGAAGGCAGGCAAGTCAAAGAGAAGTTAGGCAGCGGACCTAAAGGAAGCCCAGTCGTGGGATCGCGGGGTGCAGGCTCCTTACACCTTGGGGCTCTGCACTCGAGCGGATGGGGGGAAAGAGTGGGCAGAGCTCGGGCCCCGTGGAGGGCTGGCGCCCGACCCAGCATGCCCCCCAGGTGCGGCAGCTGCAGGAAGGGGCAGCCCAGCTGCGGACGGTGTATGCGGGTGAACACGCCGAGGCCATCGCCAGCCGGGAGCAGGAGGTGCTGCAGGGCTGGAAGGAGCTGCTGGCAGCCTGCGAGGACGCCCGGCTGCACGTCAGCTCCACGGCCGATGCCCTGCGCTTCCACAGCCAAGCCCGCGACCTGCTCTCCTGGATGGATGGCATCGCCGGCCAGATCGGGGCAGCTGACAAGCCCAGGTGCCCCTCACCCCTCCTCGGCCTTCCTAGCTGTCCCTGGCAGCCTCCCTTGGCCACCCCCAGCCCATCGACAATCCCCTTCCCATAAGAAATCACAGCAGCCAATCCCCGCGTGGCACCTGTATGTGCCAGGCACTGTTCTAGATGTTTCATGTGTATCAGTCAGGACCCCTTGCCAGGCCCGGCTCCCAGTCACCGTGGGCAGGATTGGGGAGTCAGGGCATGGGGCATCGTCCTGCCCTCTGTCCTTCCCAGTTGCCCACTACTGCCCTCTCCGTGGGGATGTCACAGCATGGGACAGGCTGAGGCCAGCATAGGGGCAGGGGAGGTGCGGGACTCCCCTGTCAGGGTGGGGGAAAACTGTAACAGACAGTCCCAGCATCTCGGTGGCTTAACCTACTAGACACCGGTTTATTGCTCACGTGATGGTTCAGTGGGAGCGTCCGGCGGAAAGTCTCTCCCACGGGGATTGGGAGCCAGGGTCCTTCCGTCCCTTGGTCCTGGGAGTCATTTCCTGGACCCTCTGCATCCCACCGCAGGTGGGAAAGGAGGCTCACGCAGGAGGTCTGAGGGACTGAGCCCGCACTCACACGCTGCTGCCGGAGTGGCCCAACCCGTCTGACGGGGAGGCTGGAAATTTAGTCCCATGGTGTGGCCAGCAAGAAAGGGACCTGGAAAGCGATGGCCACCGGCGACGTTTCTGTGATTGTGGGCTCTCGAGCCTGCATTCAGTTACTCAGCAAATGTTTATCGAATGCCTGTCGTGTGCCGGCTGCCCAACAAGGCCAAGCCGTTGCCCCGACGCAGGTCACGTGGTGAGGGAGGAGACAGGCAGCAGATGGGTAAACAAACATCGTATTATTTCAGAAAGTAATAAGTGCTACGAAGAAAAATAAAGTGAGGTAAAGCAACAAGGCGATAGCTGGCAAGGTCTCCCCGGGGCTGCGGCATTTGAGTAGAGATCTGAATGGGGTGATGGGTGAGTCGGGTAAAGTTTGGGGGGGAAGGGTTTTTCAGGTGGAGGGATCAGCAAGTGCAAAGGCCCTGAGGTGGGTGTAGTTAGGCACCATTGAAGAGGAGTGAGATGATCATTGCAGCTGGCTGGATGAGGGAGGGGAGTCAAGAGTGGGAGGAGAATGAGAACAGAGGGGCAGTAGCTGCCTGGAAGCCATGCGTGATGAAGAGTGTGTCTTCTCTCTGAGGAAGATGGGAGTCATGGGAGAGTTTAGAGCAGGGAGGGATGTGATGTGATGTACATTTGAGAAAAAATCACCCCAGCTTGTAGGGAACACACTGTGGAAAACAAACGTGGATGTAGGTAGTCCGGCCAGGAGGCTGCCACGGTGATGCAGGTGAGAGACCGTGGTGATCTGGGCCATCGTGGGGGTTGTAGAGATGGAGAGAAAACAAGGGTTTGGTTTTAGGAAATTTAAAATCTTTGTATTATGAAAAATTTCAAATATACACAGAAGTAGAGGTAACAGCACACTGAACCCACATGTGCATCGTGAACACCTGGCTTAAACAATTGTCAACGTTTGGCTAATTTCATTTCGACTGTTTACCCCGCCCCCCGCAGCCCTGCTGAGTTATTTTAAAAGAAATCGCAGGCTTTGTATCATTCCACAGGGTGTATTTTGAAGTTACAAATGTTCAGTGACTGATGGATTGGCTTCAGGGGCTAAGGGAAAGAAAAGAGTCACGGATGGATGATGGGTAAATTTACTGAAATGAGGAGAAGACACATTTGGGGAACGGGAGAATCGGAAAAATCGTTCTAGACACAATTAAGATTCATCGCGATGTGCAACCTTCAGAAATAAGTTTGGACACATTGTCTTATAAAGTAGATTCGTCCATTTTCTGTTACTACAACAGGATACTGCAGATTGGGTAATTTATAAAGAAAAAAGCTTATTTAGCTCGCAGCGCTGGAGGCCGGGAAGTCCCAGAGCGTGGTGCTGGCATCCGGTGAGGGCCTTCGTGGTACGTCACGGCACCGTGGCGGGCATGCCAGGGTGAGAAGGCAAGAGGGTGCTAGCTCTGGTCTCTCTTCCTCTCTTTATGAAGCCGTTAATCCCATCCTGGGGCCCCCACCCTGATGACTTCATCTAATGGTAATTACCTCCCAAAGGCCCCACCTCCAAATCCTAGCAACATATGAATTTGGGGATTAAGTTTCTAACACATAAAATTTGAGAGACACTTTCAGACCATCTTGTAAAGCTGTGATTACCAACTAGTGGAACTTTCAGAAACTTGGAATTTATTTTGGACCTATGATGGCTTAGAATGTCACTGTCCTATAGTTACAAAATGTGAACCACCTATATAATTTAAAAATTTCTCGTAACCACATTAACAAAGTAAAAGGAAACAAGTGAAAATTAATTTTAGTAATACATTTTTATCTAACCCAACAGACCCAAAATATTATCACTTCAACATGCAGTGAATATTAAAATTATTAATGAGATATTTCACATTCTTTTTTTTTTTACACTAAATCCTCACAACGTGGTGTGCTCTTTACACTTGAACATATCTCAGTTCGGACTAGCCACAATTCCAGAGCTCAATTGCTCTATAGATCTGTGGCTACTGCATTGGAGAGCACAGACTTGGAAAGTTAGAATCATTGGCTAGTGGAACCTTCGGAACTATAGAAAGTTAGAAAATTTAGGTCTTGAAATCCTAGAAGGTTAGAATCACAAAAGGGTGAAATTTTGGAACCTTGGAAAGTTGGAATCATTGAATTAGTGAAGAATCTTGGACCCTCATGGTCAGAGAAGGTAGGTGTCTGGAGGGGGTGTGGGATGTCAGCGTCAGGGGTTTCGGTTCACCTGGAGCTGCGTGTATGGGCGGGCCCCAGGCAGGCTGCCTGTAGCTGAGATGCCTGCCTGCCACCCACTGCAGGGACGTGTCGTCGGTGGAGGTGCTCATGAACTACCACCAGGGCCTGAAGACCGAGCTGGAGGCACGGGCGCCCGAGCTGACTGCCTGCCAGGAGCTGGGGCGCTCTCTGCTGCTCAGCAAGAGTGCCATGGCTGACGAGGTGGGGAGGGGCATGGGGGTCCCCCTCTGCCACCCAGTCACATTGGGGGTGGGAGCCACCCCTGACTCCCCTCCCACCCACCACTCCCAGATTCAGGCACAGCTGGACAAGCTGGGAACCAGGAAGGAGGAGGTGTCGGACAAATGGGACCGTCACTGGGAGTGGCTGCAGCAGAGTGAGTGGGGGCCCTAGACACACATGGCTCAAGGGACAGGGACATGCGCCAGCAGGCACAGCCAAGGCCCGGAGGGTGACACAAGCATGCTTTGCACACTGCCCATGGGTCTCCAGAAGCAAACACAGGGGCTGGGAGGGTGAACGAGGGGTCTGCCTTGCCAGTGGATCCCTGGTGGCGGATACCTAGGAGAGAAGCTGGTGTCCACAGAAATAGCCCCAGCCTCTGTCATTCCTGCAGAGCCCAGAGTGATCAGGGCTGGGACAGGGGAAGCCAGAGGGGTGTGGAAGGGCAGTGAAAACAGCCACTGCCCCAGGAAGGGTGCCCAGCTGTCCCCAGCACCCTGACCCCCTCATGCCTCCCCTCAGTGCTGGAGGTGCACCAGTTTGCCCAGGAGGCGGTGGTGGCCGATGCCTGGCTGACAGCTCAAGAGCCACTGCTACAGAGCCGGGAGCTGGGCAGCAGTGTGGATGAGGTCGAGCAGCTTATCCGGAGACACGAGGCCTTCCGCAAAGCGGCTGCAGCCTGGGAAGAGAGGTTCAGCTCTCTGCGGCGTCTGACCACGGTCAGCTCCCCAGATCCTGCCCCACCCCCCTGGGCAAGACAGCCCCCGCCCCGCCCAGCCCTCTGTATGCGACAGACATGCCGGCACTTGGTGCTATCTTGAGTGAGGACCAAGAAAGATCTTACTAGGCTCCCAGTGGGGCAGGGGACAGAAGTGTCACCAGGCAGTGACAGTCCAGAGTGATCAGGGATGCGATGGGGGAAGAGAGATGGGGAGACATGGGACACTTGTCCTGGCCTGAGGGAGTCTGGCCTGAGACTTGAAGAATGAGGTGAAGAGACTGCTACAGGCCAGGCGTGGTGGCTCAGGCCTGTAATCCTAGCACTCTGGGAGGCTGAGGCAGGTGGATCCCTCAAGGTCAGGAGTTCGAGACCAGCCTGAGCAAGAGCGAGACCTCCGTCTCTACTAAAAAATAGAAAGAAATGATCTGGACAACTAAAAATATATAGAAAAAATTAGCCGGGCATGGTGGCACATGCCTGTAGTCCCAGCTACTCGGGAGGCTGAGGCAGGAGGATCGCTTGAGCCCAGGAGTCTGAGGTTGCTGTGAGCTAGGCTGACGCCACGGCACTCACCCCAGGCAACACAGTGAGACTCTGTCTCAAAAAAAAAAAAAAAAAAAAAAAACCGACCTGGGCTAATCGACGTGGCTGTCGTTGGTCTGACGTTAGCGCGTGTTCTCGTGTTACAATCAATTCATGGCCGTCAGAGGGCATCGGTTTAACATACATGGCCTCAGGGCCTTCGCAGCCAACATGGGTCTTCTCTCCATCCACCATGTTCTTAGGAAATCCGACTTTGCTTCCCCAAGAATTTTAGCAGTTTTTCATTAGCCCCACAGCCACCGAAGCCGCGGCAGCCAGTCCCTGGCTTACACCACAGCCCCCACTCCAGGGCCGTCCCCCACCCCCCAGCTGTCTGCCCTCCCGAATTCCACCATTAACTTGCTGTGTGGCCTTAGGCAGATTGTGTCACCTCTCTGTGCTTCATTTCTTCCTCCAGAACACGGAACTACTGCCGGGGTTTGCAAGGGTTCACTGAGAGCACACATGCACGCATGCAAAATATTATACCTGGTACATGGTAAGGACCCAAGAGATGTTTATTATTATTATTAAAAGGAACGCGCTCTGATTGAGGAGTGCGGGTGTGGGTGGGAGCAGAGGCACAGGCAGCCCTGAGGAAGCCTCCCTGGAAGACCACGGATGAGGTTCTGTTCCGCTTTGTACCTGTGGTGCAGCCGAGGCCCTGGGAGCAGGAGGGACTTTGCCCAGGTCATGCAGCTGCCCGTAGCCCTGGGAGATTCAAACCCGGTTCTCCGGGGTCTTTTCCTCTCCACGCCTCCATTTCCTCCCCCCGATCCGTGCAGTCAGACATTCGCCGCTCAGGGTGCTCCCTCAGCTCGCCACATGTGAGCCGACGAGATTCCCACCATACAGGGACAGCAGGCTTAGCCCAGTGGCTCCCTCTCGAGCAGTCTTTCTGTGCCGGGTGCCGGGTTCGAGTCCTCGACTCCTCATAGCAATCCCACGGCAAGGGCCGTCATAGCCCTGATTTCACACACGCGATAACTTAGGTCCAGAGTGTGGCAGTAGGTGAGCCAAGGTAGGGTTGGAGCTGAGGTTCGGGCCGGGGTCTCTGGATCCAGGGGCTGCCCTCTTAAGGGTCATGCTAGCACTTGCTATGCTAGGCGCCATTCTAAGACTAACTCACTTAGGCCGCAGAATGAGGCTCCATGGCAGATTCTGTTGTCATCATTTCCCCTTACAGAGGAGGAAAGCAAGGCACAGAGAGGCTACTTAACTTGCCCAAGATCACACAGCAAGCAGCAGAACTGGGACTTGAACCAAGGCAGTTCCGGAGTCTGTACTCTCCATATCCCTAGCACACTGTCTCTCGCTCCAGTGCACCCTTTATCAGCCTCCCCAGAAGGGCCCTGCCTGAGGTCTCAGAGTCACCTGTGCCCACCCCGATCTGTGAGTCATCTGGAAACTGGCTCCCTGTCAGACCGGTTGCCCAGGTGTCCCCAGCGCCCTGTTTTGGGCGCAAAGCATGAGGCAGTGATGGTGTGGGAGGAGAATGTCTGTGTCCAGCCAAACTCCTCCCTCCCTCCGAGGCAGGGAAGGGGGACCAGCTCGAGTCTCGAGAAATGTAATGAGGTTTGAGGTTTGGTAATAAACGCACTCTGTTGAAAAATGTGTGCATAATGACAGTTATTTAAACTACCCAGAAGATAAGAAGTAATGAGTGGTTCAGTTGCAGGGTGGCTCCTGGCAGAGCGATGGGGACCAAGCCACAGACTGGAGGGAATCAACACACGGTCCCCCTCCCTTCCGCGCAGACGTGGAGACGGCTCAGCTTCCCTGGCTTCGTTTTCTCATTCCTCAAAGGAGGGCATCGGGTTCCAGCTAGAACATGACCCTTTCCGGAGCGACCCAACGGGCGCAGACACGGCCGGACTCCACACGGACGCGAGAGAGACGACAGGCCAGGCTCGGGTTCCCACCAGTGAGGCTCAACCCCTTTGGTGCCAGCTTCCTGCTTCCCGAGCCCCATAATCGCGCTGCAGTTTGATGACGGGGCGTACACCTGGGGACACGTTCAAAGCCAAGTGCTTTCCATGGATCTGGTCCAGACCTGCGTGATTCAGAGCATGTGTCTAAGCAGCCTTGATTTCTTGTTCACTGCCCAACTTCTCTTCACAATAGACTTTTCCAGACAGTCAGAGGCCACGGTCTGTCGTTGACCAGAGAACGTCAGAGCTGGGAGAGGTGTCAGAGAGCAGGGAATCCGGATCTTCAAGCCAAGGTTGTTTGTGAACCCTGTTCCCCATTTCTGCAAAATCTGTACAACACCTGATCGAATGTGTTGCCTTAAATAAACACTTATTTCATCTTATTTACTTTTTCTAAGTTCATGTCAGACGGGTAATGTGCTGATGCCCTAGCAAGGTTTGAGGGAGGCACAGCTCACATGTGAGCCTGCAAATCCAGTCATCATGCTTATGAACCACAAAATGGTCCAAACATTTATTTTAAACTTAAATAAATTCTTTTTATAAAGGAAACTCTTTATCATTATTGGAAACGTAGATTTGATTGCCAGTTTTACATACATACACATATTTCTTTTTTTTTCTTTATTTTTTTATAGAGATGGGGTCTCACTATGTTGCCCAGGCTGGTCTCAAACTTCTGGCCTCAAGTGATCCTTCCATCTCACCTGTGATTACAAGTGTGAGCCACCATGCCCAACCACATGCATATATTTCTAATATGCACTGAAATAAATACGTAACAATGGAAATTTTAAATATGTTCATCCGTGTGCCAGTCAACACCACCTCAGGTGCCCACCTGCAGCGCACATCCACAGAGCAAGTTCATCGTGCGTCACGGAGGACATCCAAGGAGTATGTCTCTAACGTGGGTCCACAGTGCACATTCATGCAGCATGCCAATGATGTGTGTCCACAGTGCAAATCCACAGAGCACGTTCAAATCCATGGAGCATGTTCATCGGGCACGTCCCCAGAAAACACCCATCTTGCGTGTCCACGGAGCACAGACCCATCCTCCTCACTTTGCAGAGAGGATGCCCAGGGTCCAGGAGGGTTGCCCACAGCCTAAACTTAGCATCACTGGTGCATTTTCTGAGAAGAGACCCAGGTCTCAGGGTTGAGGGGCAGGGTTGAGGTGTGGCAAAAAGAGTGGGTTTCAGAATCACAGAGTACCTAAACCATCATTGTGGTAGTCTCAGGACCTCTCTGAGTCTCAGCTTGCTCAACTCTCAGTCAGGAATAAAGCTACCTGCTTGGCATGCCTGCTGCGGAGAATAAATGCCATGCCTGCACAGGGCACATCTCACAGGCTGGCACTTTAAGAGAACTTGGTCTAGAATCATTCTTTTCCTCCTTTATCGCTTTGCCCAAAGGAACAGAATACATTCCCACCTCAGGGCCTTTGCTATTTCCAAAGCCTGAACTGCTCTTTCCCAGATTATGTGGCTTGCCCCCCTCATAATTCAGGGAAGTGCCTAGGACAGTGCCAGGCATAGCAGGGGCTCCATAAATATCAGTGGAATGAATGAATAAACTAATTAATGGCAGCAGAAACCAGAACTTGGATCTCTCTGCCTCTAGCCGATGGCTATTACTGGTCAGGCTGTAAGCAAATATAAGTTATATTCTTTGTCCTAGTTGTCACTGTCTTTGTAATTACAAATAAATGGGAGATAACTGGAGAAATCACTATGAGCTGGTAAACATTTCATTATGTATGTGGATTTTGGAAGCTGATGTATCCAAGATGAGGGTTTTGAGGCCACACGTACCTCCAGATAAGGCAAATGGAAGTGTCTGTAGACTCACAACAATTTTTTTTTTTTTTCTGAGACAGAGTCTTGCTCTGTCACCCTGGCTAGAATACAGTGGCATCATCATAGCTCACTGCAACCTCCAACTCCTGGGCTCAGGCGATCCTCCTACCTCAGCCTCCTGAGTAGCTGGGACTATAGGCTCCTGCCAGGACTCTCAGCTAATTTTTCTATTTTTAGTGGAGACAAGGGTCTCACTCTTCCTCAGGCTGGTCTTGAACTCCTGAGCTCAAGCGATCCTCCCACCAACAATTTTTTTTAATTTATGCAAACCCAGTAGATAAAGGAACTTCTTGTCACTATTACACACAGGAAGCACTATGCCAGAGTAATATCTAATATTAGGTTGGTAAAAAAGTAATCGCGGGCCGGGTGCGGTGGCTCACGCCTGTAATCCTAGCACTCTGGGAGGCCGAGGCGGGCGGATCGTTTGAGCTCAGGAGTTCGAAAACAGCCTGAGCAAGAGTAAGACTCCGTCTCTACTGAAAATAGAAAGAAATTAATCGGACAACTAAAAATATATAGAAAAAAATTAGCTGGGCATGGTGGCGCATGCCTGTAGTCCCAGCTACCTGGGAGGCTGAGGCAGAAGGATCGCTTGAGCCCAGGAGTTTGAGGTTGCTGTGAGCTAGGATGACACCATGGCACTGACTCTAGCCAGGGCAACACATTGAGACTCTGTCTCAAAAAAAAAAAAAAAAAAGTAATTGCGGTTTTAGTATTGTTGAAATTTGCCATTTGATATCAGAATACTTTCTTAAATAAATGTGGTTATGCTATACATCATTTTAATGCTCATTTCTCGCTTTATTTTTTTTTTGCTAATTATTACTTTCTGTTTATTTTATATTTATTTTAGACTATGGAAATATGTTAGAGAAAAAGCAAATTCCAGCAATTTTCTTATTCAGGTCAAAATGAGTCGTAAAGCAGCAGAAACAACTCGCAACATCGACAACGCATTTGGCCCAGGATTTGCTGAGCAATGTGCAGTGCAGTGGTGGTTCGGGAAGTTTTGCAAAGGAGACGGGAGCTTTGAAGGTGAGGAGCACAGGGGCCGGCCATCGGAAGTCGACAACGACCAACTGAGAGCAATCCTCGAGGCTGAGCCTCCCATGACTACACGAGAAGTTGCCGAAGAACTCAACGTCGACTATTCTGCGGTTGTTCAGCATTTGAAGCAAATTGGAAAGGTGAAAAACCTCTATAAGTGGGTGCCTTGTAAGCTGACCGAAAATCTCAAAAATCGTCATTTTGAAGTGTCCTCTTCTCTTATTGTACTCAGCAACGAACCATGTCTCGATGGGACTGTGACGTGCGATGAAAAGTGGATTTTGTACGACAACCGACGACCAGCTCAGTGGCTGGATGGAGAAGAAGCTCCAAAGCACTTCCCAAAGCCAAACTTGCACCAAAAGGTCACGGTCACTGTTTGGTGGTCTGCTGCCCGTCTGATCCGCTACAGCTTTCTGCATCCCAGCCAACCGTTCCATCTGAGAAGTGTGCTCAGCAAATCGATGAGGTGCACCGAAAACTGCAACGCCTGCAGCCGGCGTTGGTCAACAGAAAGGGCCCGATTCTTCTCCACAACGCCCGACCGCAGGTCGCACAACCAGCGCTTTGAACGAATTGGGCTACGAAGTTTTGCCCCGTCCGCCGTACTCACCTGGCCTCTCGCCAACCCACTGCCACTTCTTCACGCATCTCGGCAACTTTTTGCAGAGAAAACACCTCCACAACCGGCAGGAGGCAGAAAATGCTTTCTGAGAGTTTGTCTAATCCTGAAGCACGGATTTTTCCGCTAGGGGAATAAATAAACTTGTTTCTCATTGGCAACAAAGTATTGATTGTAATGGTTCCTATGTTGATTAATAAAGATGTGTTTGAGCCTAGTTATAATGATTTAAAATTCCCAGTCCAAAACCATAATTACTTTTGCACCAACCTAGTACATGTTCAGACTGGCACTAGATAGAAAACTTGGAGCTATCATATTTATCAGCACTGGTTGTTACTAAAACTACCAGGATGGAAGGGGTATGTGTTTTGAGTACATTCTTAGACTTTTTTCATTTGAGCCGCGGTCCCTGGTGATCGAATCATGCTCCTCGGCCTTGTGTGGCCACTTATTGTAAATTATTATAAATTTCATTCCCTGGCTGGGTTCATGCATCACCTCTGGGCCTCCTCTCAGGTTGTCTCCTCTGCCGGGATACAAATTGTTATTTTCCTTTGGCCTTTCTCTCCAAACCCAATTTACAAATGGTATTGTTCAAGCTCTTGTATCAGCTTGTTCTTGCAAAACCTTTGGTGTCCTTAAAAGTTACTCCATTTATTTTGGGAGATACCCAGAGGATGTCCAGTGTATGGAGACACCAGTCCTCACCCACACACGCCCTTCTGCCCTGGTCTCCCTTTCCCCTCCTTGGCTGGGTGCCCCAGTCCAGGGCGACCCCCCATCCCTTGGAGCGGCCTCCGTGCCAGCAGAGGAGAGGGGCTGAGCCGAGAGCGGAAGCGGGGGCTGGTGGACCCCACACCTCAACGCTGATCGTGGGTGAAGGGCCCTGACGTGACGGTGAGACGCCCGGCCTGGATGGGTCCCGCACACAGCAGGTGCTCTGCCCCCACCATTGACTTGCAGCCCGCATGGTCCGCTCCCGGAACAGCACGGACCTGGGGTAGAGGCGGGGCCCTGGCACCGTCCAGCCCCACGGCCAGCACCGTGTCACCTACAGCGGAGCTCGTATTTTAAGACCGAGCCGCCACGTGAGACTCAGAGCCCGCTGAACCACTGTGCTCTTCACTCCCAAGAGGCCCCTCTGTTTCCAGCTTCAGGACCGAGGCCCTTGCGGAGGTAGCAAGATGAGAGGTGAGAAGAAGGGGTCCGAGGAGGAAGGGGAATTTAAGAAAACGAGGAAGGGCATGTGGGGACAGAGGAATGGTGTAGAAGTGGTGCGGATCTAGCCCCTGAAGCCAGTGACGGTACATCTCGGTCTTCAAAAATGGACAAAAAATTATGTAAATATTATGATCATGATTCCTTACATGATTATATTTCATCTTTGTTTTTTTTTTTTTTTTGAGACAGAGTCTTGCTCTGTCAGCCCGGCTAGAGTGCAATGGCACCGTCACAGCTCACAGTAACCTCAATCTCCTGGAATCAAGCAATCCTCCCACCTCAGCCTCCCAGAGTGCTAGGATCTCAGGCGTGAGCCACCGCGCCCAGCCTATATTTTATCTTTACATTGTTGTATCTCATATTGAGCCTTAGCAGGCAGTAAAACATTAAGTCATTGCCAGCTCACTCACAGGTGCTCTGTTAAGGTGTCCTAATGATTGCATAACCGAGGCACAAAGCGGCGGGTTCTGCCAAATGCCTTAAGTGGGGGCTTCGTGGACACTTGCTGAGCGGATGACTTCCTGGCCGCCTCTCACCAGAGAGGGCTGAGGTAGAGACGCAGAGGGCTTGCGTTGCCCTAAAGCCACACCACCCACTGTTGCCAAGGTCCTCTTACTTGGGAACAGCACTCTACAGTTTAGGGAGCCCTTTCGCCGCCCCTTTAATGTGCCACCCTTGGGAGTAAGCAGGGCAGGAAGTAGTGATCCATGCGGAGCCCACACCCTGGAGAGCTCAGTGGGGAGGGGGAAGGAATCACCCCACTGCACACTTTCTCTGTGCCGGGGACCTGGAACGTCACCCTCTGCCCTTCTCCAAAGTGGGTGGTCGGAGACCTCCTTTCATACCTAGCAAAATGGGTGGGGAGCTGAGCAACTTAGGTTGAAATCTCGGCTTCGGCCACTTCCACTGGGGAGACCCTGAACACGTTACTTACCCTCTTCGTGTCTCGGTTTTCTCATCTGTAAAATGGACTGTTAAGGGATGAATTATGCCCTGCAACCAATTCATATGTTGACGCACTAACCACTAGTACCTCAGCATGTGGCTGTACTGTATTTGGACACAGAGTCTTTAGAGAGGTAATAAAGGTAAAATGAGGCCATTAGAGTATGCTCTAATCCAATCTGACCGGTCCTTTTAAGGGAAGATTAGGACACAGACACAGGAAGACACAGGGAGGGGCAGCCGTCTGCAAGGCAAGGAGAGAGGCCTCGGGAGAAACCAGCTCTGCTGCCACCCTGATCTCAGACTTCCAGCCTCCAAAACTCTGAAAGAATAAATTCCATTCTTTAAGCCACCCAGACTGCGGTGCTTTGCTATGGCAGCCTTAACAAACGCGTATGGAGACCAACAACACCCACGTGGTGTGGCTGCCGTAAGGATTACATTAGCTCTTTGATGCAGAGCGTGTGGCCCGACGGCGGGCACACACGGAGCGCCACACACGCCGGGGCTTCCTGGTTCTGTTTAAGAGCCCCTTTGCTCGTCTGGCCGGCTCGGTCCATTCAGTGCAAACCAGACAGTCTGGGTATTTGGCACTGTGGGGACTCCCCGTGGGATCGATGTCTTCGTTTTTCAAAGGGTTATTATGGTTTTGCATGACATGACGTGGCCTGAAATGCAGCAGTTCCCAGCCGCCACGGCCACCTGATACATTAAACGGGCTGCACTCCTTGCCTTGTCCCTAACCTTCCAGGCAAATGACACAATTCTACAGCTGGGCCCAACGCCTTGCTTTTTCCTGTCCATTCAAACTCTCATGGTTCTTGCCTTCGCCAGAAAGTTGCCTGGCCGCTCAATTCATTTCCCAATCGACGCTGCGAGAACGTCTGTAAGGCCTGCAATTGGTTTGGGCTTCTGTCTCTTTTTCTTGTCTCAAAACTGTACGTCCGTACTGCCCACCGCCAGTGAAAAATGGAATCTCTGCAGAATATGGCTTTTATTTGCAAGCTTGGATGAGGGATAGTCTTAGAAAATGACCAGAGAGCTATTGATTAGAGACCAGTTTTACAAACTGTGGTTCTATCACAAGCCAGCAGCACAACAGGAATGCAAACAGTCGTGTGGAATCGGGAGCGACTGCGTGTTACAAACCAACACGCAGACATTGCTGAAATTGATTTTGATCCTGTCTTGCCTGGGTCTGAAAAATTAGATTTAACTCCCAAGCTGTGCCCGTTTTCATTTCAAATTTCTTCTGGCCTCTCTCATACTCAGGCAGGAACAATGGGACCAGGGGCTGCTTGCCCCTCGAGGTGCAGGGGACTGGGGCTGTAAGTGCCTCAAACCCTCACGAAAAGATGTGCCCAGGCACAGGGCAGAGAAAGGCTCAGAAAATATTTGTTGAATTTCCATAAGTCTATTTTTTTTTGAGACAGAGTCTCATTCTGCTGCCCGGGCTAGAATGCTGTGGCGTCATCCTAGCTCACAGCAACCTCAGACTCCTGGGCTCAAGCGATCCTCCTGCCTCAGCCTCCTGGGTAGCTGGGACTACAGACATGCGCCACTATGTCCGGCTCATTTTTTCTATATATTTTTAGTTGTCCGATTAATTTCTTTCTATTTTTAGTAGAGACGGGGTCTCGCTCCTGCTCAGACTGGTCTCGAACTCCTGAGCATAAGTCTTGATCATCATTAGGTCAGCTTGGCATCTGCATCCTGTACCTCCTCACCTGGACCGGACAATGAATAGCTCCCACAGGGCACACACCATGTGGCTGTCCTTGAGAAAAGTGGAGTGACTTCAGTAGCCCTTCTCATACTCAAAGACACATAAAAATCCCCTGGGATGTTGTTAAAAATGAAGATTCTCGTTGAGTAGGTCTGGGGCCCAGCCTGAGCTTCTGTGTATCTAACAAACCTCCACCTGATGCAGATGCTGTGGTCCAGGGGCCGCCCCAAAGGTTTCCTGAACTAGCTCGAGAGGCTTGTACTCTTCCTGGCTCTCTGACCAGCCAGCTGTGTGGTCTTAGGAGGTCTCAGAGCCTCTCTGGGCTTCATTTCTTCCCCCAGATATTATTTAGATCAACAAGCATCTATTGACAGCTTACTACACGCCAGGTGCTGCCCTGGGTGCTGGCCGGAAAAACAAAGATGAATAAACCACAAGCCAAGCCCAGGAGGGGCTCACAGACAAAGGTTCAACTATAATATTTAAAGACCCTTTGGATTCTAAAATTTCATGACTAACCGGCAGAAATAGAATTACAAAATCTTCATCTCCCAGAAAACATCTCTCCAAACGCCATGACAGGTATTCCCCACCGACTGCTGTCCTAAGAATCAGAGAATATCAAATCCAAATGTCATCCGAAGAGCAATTTAACCCAGAATCTATCTTGCCATTTTATGAATGGGGAAACCAGAGAACAGAAGCAGGAAGTGTTGGGTCCAGAGCAAATTCCTCGTTTCCCAGCTATCCTTTCGAAGGTAGTGATGTCTAATAGGAATAAAATGTGAGCCACAAAATTTTAAATATGTTGTTTTAAATTTCATGGTAGCCACATTGAAAGGAGTAAAAAAGAAAAAACAGTTGAAATTCATTTCATACCACATTGACCCAAGATATACAACATACTGTCATTTCAACATGTAACCAATGTAAAATTATTAATGAGATAGTTTGCATTCTACTTTTCTATTGTGCTAAGTCTTTGAAGTCTAGTGTGTGTTTAACACTTACGACACATTTCAGTTTGCACTGGCCACATTTCAAATGCTCAGTAGCCACACGTGGCTGGTGGCTACCATGCTGGACAACACAGGTGGCAGGTCCTAACCCAATTGTACCGACACAGACCAACAGAGTCAAGTTTCCATTGGTCAGTAGCATCATTCCCACGATCAGGGGCTCCATTTTTATATACACCGTATCAGAAAATTAATCTTTCACCTAGAGATACAGCTTTCCGTGGCTAAGTTGAATAGAATTACACTTCCGGAAGGGACCTTAAAGGTAGCCAAATCTAACCTGACATATAACCTTACTGAAAAGCAGGAGAGGCCAGATGGCAACAGCAGACTGGCACCTGGGCCCCGCATTTCCACAGCTGTGTGTGTGAATTGCCCAGCACGGTGCCAGGCACCTTTGCCCCCAAATGCCTGAGAAATCTCAGCCACCTTCTGTCCCTTCCCCTCTCTAGGTTTTGCACCAAACCACTCCGTCCCCAGAGAAGTTGCTCGATTCAAGTGAGGTAAAATTCCAAGCAAATTTGGAGGGGGAAGTGTCATTTCCAGCTTGCCTGGTAGGTGCACCTCGCCATGTAACATTGGTTACATAAGTGACAGGGTGACACACCTGACTGATGAGTGTCTGCAGCACACCCCTTTCAGCTGGGAAAGTCACACGGGCTTTCTCTGGGAGAACAGTGGCGTGGAATTGAGGCGTGTAGTTGCAAAAATTACTTTTGTCATCTGACGAGTAGGGCCAGTTCACGGGTGCCGTACCCAAAGTGCTTTTCTACTGCAGCACAACCCCAGGAAAAACCAGTTTCAGGAGCACCACACCTAGGATCAGATGACGCAATATGATACTAGCGTCTCATTGCATCAGTGTTTCTGACGAATGTGTCTTTTAAGCTGGCAAAAAGCATTATAATGGGGCAGGAGAAAAAAAGAAAAAGAGTAGCTGGCTGAACTCTAAGGTACCGTCAGTACTGCTCCTAATTGGCCACACAGGGTGTTTAGAGGATAAACACCCAGCCAGCCACCTCAGCTCGACAAGCATCTGCATGCCATTTCCTGAAGGGGACTTGACGGCGTATTTGGGAGAAATTCTTTTCTGGTTGGTTCTACTTATGCTTTATATCAAAGCATCAAGGTTTAATCTCTTAAATCTTTTTTAATGCAGGTCTATTAAGAAGAGGCTTTCAAAGGGTGCCTCTATTCCGTCTTCACCTTTCTGAAAATCTCTAAAATGTACCAGTTGATTTTTCATTTCCAACGTTCTTTTACATAAGTGCTCTTGGCTCCCTAGACGCACAGACTTTTTTGACTTTGATCAAGTATCTTGGATTTGGACCTCTTGGTTTCTCTGTCTTCCTTTGTGCTGCCTCCCAATCCTGTTTCTTGCTATAGCGATTAACAAATGAACTAATTGCAAAAATCCCAGAACTCTATCCATCTTCAGGAAGTTTCCTGAAGAAGGAACGTCCTTGTGCAGTATGCCTAGGGAAAGAAGCAGCAGGTGAGAATTTTTACTAGGAGAGCAAGTAATACCGAGATCATAAGACGGTGGGGTGTATGTGTGTGGCGGGGAGACAAGTAAGAAGAAAGTGAGCCTTTTCCCCCGTCCCTGGATGAGCCAGCAAGACCAGCTACAATAACCAATCCTCAGCGTGGCTCACCCGGCTCAGTCAGCCCCCGCCCACCTCCGCAGAGCCCAGCCGGGGGGCTCTTCCCGCCCCAGCCCTACCAGACACTTTTCCTCCCGGGCGGAGGCATGTCTCTCAATAGCCCTGGACTGTGTGTGTATGTTCCCCCACCTGGCCTGGAATATTCTTCCTGCTCCTTTTCATCTGGTGAGTTTTAGCAATCCTTCAAACTGTTCAGCTTAACTTCCCACAGCAATGTCGTCCCTGACCCTAGAATAGGATAAGTTCCCTGGCCACAATGTTCCCGCACAGGCATCACTGTATAGCACCTCCCTCACTTGTAATCACTCGTCTAATTGTCTGTCTTGCCCGTTAGACGGTGCGTTCCACTGGGGCAGAGATCTTGTTCCCCAGCTCCGTATCCCGAGCACTGTGGGTCTTGCATGTACCAGGAGCTCAGTATTTGTCAAAAGAGGAAACATGTCCATCCAGACTAACTTCCAGTGCATTCATGGCTCCCAAATTAATTACTAATCAATTCACTAATACAGGAAACCTTTAAGTAATTCTCCCGTGTTCACAGCACCTTGCTACATACTTGGGACACATCCATAGACGAATAAAATCCACCTTGTCCCTGCATAGGAGAAAATTATTCAAACTGTATTCCTCTTTCACTCCAATCGCTCAATTAGGGCACGTCCCTTGTTGGCTGCTGCGTGAGCGAAGTAACCATTTTCCAGCGAGTGTCCTCAGGTGACCTGTCTAGACGTGCCCGGGAAAAACAATCTAACATCCTCCCAAGCCCCGGAGAAGTCTGCGACGCGCAGAACGCGCCGAGCGGAAGGCCCCGGCGCGCTCAGGGGCCGAGGGCCGAGCCCGGCTGCGTGGCGCCCGGCGCGGGGCGCAGGCTCGGGTGGGCCGGGCCGCGGGCGGGCGGGGGCCGGGGTCCGCCGGCCGGCAGGGGGCGCGAGCGCCCCGGGCCCCGCGCCGCCCGCCCCGCCGCGCGCTCGCTTGTCGCGCGGCCGCACATGTGTTTCTGTTTTGTGTTGTAGCATTTGTTCTGGAAGCCCGTATTTACATTTTAAGTGTATCTGGTGAGTGGGCTGGAGCCCTCCTCTGGGCCGGGAAGAAAAAGGAAGCCCTCCGATCCATCTTCTAGTTGCTTCTCTTTTTCTCTCCAGTTTCTCATCACTCCAACCAGGTAGGGGCTCAAGACCGAGCGATCAGTTTGTGGGGTCTGGGAAAGTTTTTTTTTTTTTTAAAGAAAAGGTGGAAGGAAAAAAAACCTGGGGAAGGGGGGAGGTTGGGGGATTGAATGAATAAAAAAGGGAAGGAAGGAGGATCCACGTGGTTTAATCGGAGACAGACAGAGATCCCATTGTTCAAAATCAATAAAAAAAAAAAAAAAAAGCAGACGGGAAAGCGCAGGGGCGCCGGGGGAGCTGCCGGCGGAGCCGGGCACTTTGCAGCGGGGCGGAGAGACCGGCGGGCCGCACGGCCCGGGAGGGGGCCCCGAGACAGTGGGGTACCATTAAAGTTTTTATTTCTCGTGTCTGTGCGAGCAGGTGCCTGGGGCTGGGGGCTGGCTTTATTAGGGCTCCCCCCTCTCGCGGGGGCAGTCCATCCCGAGGGATTCGGCTAATTAGAGCCCGATGTCGGACCCAGAGGCTGGGGCCGAATTGGGGTCTCAGGTTGGCGGAGGGCAGGGGACAGCATTGCATTAAATTGGGTGGACTTGGGGAGGGGGCACGGAGACAAAAGCAGCAGGTGGGGTGGCCGGGGAGCAGGCAGCTCCTTTACCACCCGAGGTGCCAAAAGGGCATCCTTAAAGTGTCCCACAGCATTCTTTAAGATCTGGGGGATCGGAGGCTCCTTTCCTCTGCCTTTACTTTTGGGGGGACCGGACTGCAATTGTGATGCTTTGTGGGCAAACCTAACTTGAGGATGGGCCGGGGGTCTCCTGTACCTCCCCACCACAAGCGGATTGCAGTCGGGGCTCTCGGCTCCCGTGCGGGATTCCCCGGAGGAGCAGCGCCGGGGCCAGGGAGGGGCGCGATTTCCTCTCCCAACTCGCCCCCTCTCCGCCCACCCCGCGGCCGCCACTTTGGGGAGGGCAGGGGAGGAAGTGGAGGCCGGGTGGCTCGTCTCCGCTCCCCTCCCCCCGCGCAGTTTATAACCCGTCCATTGTGCGCCGCTGCCCCGTGTCTCCCTCCAGCCGCGACCATGCCCAGGAAGAAGGCGGCGGCGGCGGCCTGGGAGGAGCCGAGCTCGGGCAACGGCACGGCCCGCGCCGGGCCCAGGAAGCGCGGCGGCCCGGCGGGCAGGAAGCGCGAGCGGCCCGAGCGCTGCAGTAGCAGCAGCGGCGGCGGCAGCAGCGGCGACGAGGACGGCCTGGAGCTCGACGGGGCCCCCGGCGGGGGCAAGCGCCCGGCGCGGCCGGCGGCGGCGGGCAAGGCTGGCGGCGCGGCCGTGGTCATCACCGAGCCCGAGCACACCAAGGAGCGCGTCGTGAGTGCGGGGCCGGGGGCGGCGGGGGGCCGGGACGCGAGCAGCGGCGCGTCACTGCGCGTGTTCCGGCCGGGGGCGGCCTCGCGTGGCGCTCCCTCCGGGCGGCCGGGCCGGCGCAGGCCGCGGGCTGAATCATCGCCGCCGCCGCCTCCGCCTCCGCCTCCGCACAACAAAAGGGCGCGGGTCGGGGCGCGCGGGCCGCGGCCTAGCAGACCCCGCCACCGCCGCCGCGCGGGCCGTTGGCGGTTGGGGCGCGCGCCCCGGGCTCCCGGCGGGGGAGGGGCGGCCGGAGCCCGCCCGCGCGAGGGGGTCATGGCCCCGCCCCCGGCGCCGCTCCGAGCCGACTCCCTCCTCGCCCCTCCCCCTCCCCGCCCCGGGGAAGGGGACTTCGGTAAGTTCGCTCAGGCCGGAGGAGGGGGCGGCGGGCGGCACGGCATGCCCGCGTTCGGCCCCGGCCCCCCGCGCCCACCGGTGCGCCCGTGCGCCGCGGGGAGGGGGCGGCCGGCGCTCTGCGGGGAGTGCTGGTTTGCGCCGGGGCTTTGAGGTTCCCGCCGCCTCGGCTCCGGCTCCCCGGGGGGGCGGGGCCTGCCGGCCGCCGCGCATGCCCCATGCAGCCCTGCGCCGCCGAGAAGGCGGGGGCTGCCGGCGCCGGGGCGGGTTGCGAGGGCGCATGCTCGGGAGAGCTCCGCTCCCCCCCACCCCCCAGGTCGGGGAAGCCCCCCGGCTGAGCGGTGCTTGGGCTTTGTTTGCAGCTTGTGGTCTGAGGCTGCAGGATGCTTGGTGTGGGCTCTGTTGTGGCCCCCCAGTGAAGCAGCATCTCCCGGGGACTGCATGGGCTTCACTTTGCTCAAATCTTAATTAAGGTCGTGGCTGGCTCATCCTGCGAGCCTGCAAAACCTTGCGGGGCCAGAGATAGGAACCTGCGGTCCACACCATCCCACCAGAACTTTGTGCAAGTTTGGTGCGGTGTGGGACGTGCTTTTGAGAAGAGCATCAAAGCTTTCACCAGATTCTCAGATAACTCCAAGAAAGAGTAAGAGCTTCCTGTTAGGGCTTGGCGTCTCACATTGAGAGGATCGTTTCTCTCCTTGTGTCCATGTTCCTTGTGGAGGTTAAGGGTTAACAACAGTACCAGAGTGCTTTCCCCTAGAGGAGCTCAGGCAGTGTTTAAATGGTTAGAAATAATACCTTTTCTGCATCCACTTTATAGATAAGGAAACTGGGGCACAGGGTGAGGGCCTTGTCCAAAATCCCGGATGGAACTAGATTTCCAAATGATGTCACCCATAATGCAGTGGCCAGTTAGTTGTACATGCGAAAATGCTTTACGTAACTGCCTTCCCAGGAAAGGGTTAACACATTAGGTGGTAGAAGACTCTGACATGTCTTGCTGCCAAAAGGTCTCACCTGGGGTCCTGGATCAGGACAGTAGCAGAGTAGCCAGGAACTGGAACGCAGGAACTGGTTTCCTTTGACAGTTCACATCCACTGAGCCAGAGTCCAGACATCTGCCCCCCAGTCACACTGTGTTAGGATAGAACTAAAAAGAGGCTTCTGCCTCTCCTGTATTCTATTTTGAGTGAGTTCTCAAAAAGCAAGATTGTGTTTGAATATCTGCTGTCAGCTGCCCGGCTCCAGTTGCCGATGCATTTTGTTGTCAAGAAGTAAGAGTCTTACCTCCCTGCTGAGTTTCACCAAGAAGGTAGGCACTGGCTCTCCACCCAGCCCACCTCTGCGTCTGCCTCCGCCTCCACCAGCGTGCATGAAGCCGGTCTGTCTCGTGGAAATGGTACATTTGTTAATCTTACTGGCAGGTTCTGTTGCTTTCTGAGTAGACAACAGCAGCTCCTTGCGGTTTATGCTTGTTTTATATTTACACATAATGTAGCTTTTAAATTCCTGTTAATGCACATACATGCATATAAAAGGGAATAGGTATGTGCATGAGCAGGAATTTAAAAGCTACTTATTCCTTCCTCCGTCCCCTTAGAAAGACCAAGAGGGCCTGTTAGGCAGATTCCTCTGGGCTAGTCAACACATTGTCCTAGGATAAGAGCATCCAGGAGACTCGGAGTTCAACAGAAGATGCTGTTTTATGCCCCTTGGAAAGTGCACACCCAAGTTTAAGTTTTCATTAGCATCTATTGAGTTTGGCCCAGAGTTAGGGCTGGGCCCATGTAGCCCCGTTGCCTTTCCATAGGCCTAGGCTGGCACTCTGCCTCTTCTCCTAGATTGGCTTCCTGCCCAGTATCCCTGGCTCCAAGTTCCTGGTCTCCTCTTCTGGGCAGGCCTGGGGACCCGGTCTGCTGCCACAGGCCACCAGCAGTCTGTAGCTTGTTTCAGAAAGAGCCTTTTTACTGAGCGTTTCGCAAGCCTTGCCACTGTTCAGGGCTGCTTGAAGGAGGTTTGTGTGAGGGCAGCTGCCTTGGAGTCCTCTAAAAACCGTCAGTATTGCCTTCCGTCACCTCAAAGCCGTGGATGCTGGGATGGTGGAAGGTGACCCAGTGCTTACGCTGTCGAGGGGCAAAGTTGCCTTGAGTAAAAGGTGAGTATTCTTATGTTCAGTCTCGGAAAATGCTCGCTGTGAGGACCTGAGGTTTGGGTATAGTTATGTCAGATGAGCATCTCGTCATTGTCTAGGGTAGATTCAGCCCTGATTCCTTGCGAACCTCATAAGCTTGTGAAGCAGGTAAAGCCAGCAGCCTTGGTCAAATCCTAGAAAACAGAGGAGCGTCACGCAGGCTGCCCAGGTCTTGTAGTTTTCCCAGTCTTGGGTTGCTAAGGTTTTGTGGACCCTGAGACAGATCTGTCCAATCTGAAAAGAACAAATAAATACGACTGAATACCGAGCATGGAGCTGTTTCAGTTGATAGCCCATTAGGGAATTCATTGCTGCCGGCATTTCTCTCAACAGTCTTTCTGCCTTCAAGAGCAGTGGTCTTCTAAACGGGGATGTGTTAAAAGCTTGACTCTCGGCCTCATAAGCATGCTCCTTGCACTTGGGCCGTAATTCAAAAATTGCTTTGGAGCAGAAATCCCATTTTGTTGATTGAAGAAGCTCAGTGCCTTTTGCCGCCATGGCCGTCCATCTCGGCCCCGCCTACGTGTCTAGGTTGCCGGGAGGCAGCAAGGGGCGGTGAAATTCCCTCCTCAACACAGCAGTGTTGCCGACCCTGAGTTCTTCCGGAAAACGGTCTCTTGGCCCGTCAGCGAAGGCTGATGCAGCCTCAAGGCTACATGGCCTCCTGACACCTGCGCTCAGTGGAGCCCTCCGGATGGAGCCAGCAGCCATCGGGGACTCTCTCCCTTGGGACGGGCTGTTTGGGTCTGTGACGAAGGGGGGGATGTGTGCTGTGACTCGAGGGACATTAGGGGCTCTGTACTGTAATTTTTTATTCAATATAAGGTAGAAGGAAGAGTTAAGTTACAGAGAGGTAAAAGTAAGTGGCTTCTAGCAAACAAGTGTTAGAAAATGCAGTCACCTCCATCTAATGTGGGGGGAAATATGGTCCATGACAAAAAACTTGAGTGACAGTTAACGCCCTTCCTAGGAATCAGACCACGGTCGCTGGAGTGGACTCAGTACACCAAGGCTTTCCCCACACACTCTTACCAGAAAGGTTGGGTTTTTGCATAAGTGCTTAGCTGGCTTGATGGGCCAGTAGCCACGAGCCCTTGACCAGATGTGCAGGTCACCTGGGAAACCCCGCTACCGCCACAGTTCTGGCGGTCTCAACGCGGCCCGTGCTCTCTGGCCTGAAGGAGCAGCGGGTCCTGGGGTGGCTGCAGCTCTGGCGAAGTTTTGCCTTAGTGAGTGCCTGGCAGTGTTGGCGGTCTGACTTCAGCGGTGAGTGCTGAGCACAGGTGCCCTTGAACCTCTGCCTGGCCTGGAGTTGCTGGCAGCCTGGTGCCCTGTTCCCAGCGGCGCCCCCTCCCCCAGGGCCTTAGCGCCCTTCCCATTTCTGCTGGCCCCTCCGCACGACTTGAGGAATAGTAGAGCACAAGTCAGTGACTTGGGCAGAGAACCCAGGGACCTCTCTTTCCACGGGGACTTTGGCAGAACCAGCCAGCTGTAGACCTGTAGAATATTCCAGCCAGGCCTGCCAGTTAAACAAAGAAGGAGAGAGAACCAGGGGAAACTCGGCTCCGAGTCAAGTAATCCGAGTCTGGGTGCTGCAGGGTTGGAGTACCCCTGACTGCGGCGTTCTCTAAATAATTTAGATGTGGCCAAGTTGTGCTCCGTCCCGTGCTGTTTCGTTTCTCCTTTGTGTGCCGCCTGCAGGATGTGCTCTATAGATTGACTGTCTTCTTCCTGCCACGTATATGTGGCCCAAAAGGCAAGGGGAATGGACCCACACTGGGGGGGACGCCTGTAACATCATGTTTGGGTCACGTAAAGTTCCTTAAGAAACGGAATTTGTTGATGGTGAAGATATGTAATGTTAGACACGGGTGAACTGTGTCGTCAGAACATGCAGCAGGGCAGTTGCCACGTAGAGGTTAGGGCGATCGGACCTGGAGCTGGCCTTTTTTCTTCAAGCCTTCCGAGAACAGCTCCGTACGTAAACAGAAGGAAACTTTCCTCTTCGCGTCCTGCAGCGGTGATGAGAGGAAAGCAGGCAGTGAGGTCGACGCTTCCCTTGTCAGTCAGTGCTGAGTGGGTCGTTCAGAATTGAGTCTTTGACTAACAATCCACTTTAAAAGTGTGTTTTGACGTTTAAGGAAGCAAAGTGCCGAGAATCTTACAAGTGCCACCCAGAATTGGACAATGGCATCCTTAAATGGCACAGGTTGTCATTGATAGTCTTGAGAGTTGGTGGCCGTAATGACTTTCTGTGTTGAGAGACTGAGAATGAGAATCGAAGTACACTGGCTGGTGTGACAGCCTGTCCCTCAAGAGGCCAGGCCCTGGGGAGGTCCCCGTTTCCCTTGCTTGGTCCCCTGGCTCGCAGACAGCTGGGCGAGTGAGCCATCGAAGGCCGCTTGCGTCAGATCCTTCCACACCCTTGTCTTCCTCCAGTGGAGAAATTGAACACCATCCTCTGTTTTCCTTCCTGATTCCCCACGGACGGGCTCTTGCCACAGTGGGCAGCAGACGGAGGGGCGGCAGGGAGGGCGCCTGTGGGCGTCGGCCATGTGGAAGTGGCTTGGGGCTCTCGGGGGCTTGAGGTCCACAGGTGGAGCGCCGTGCTCGCCGTGGGAGAGTGTAGACTTGGCCCTCAGGATGAGCTGGTCTTGGTACCTGCCGGGCGACATGGCTGGCTCTGTGCATGAATCTCTGTACGTCACTTTGCAGAGTGGCGGGGAGGAATACGATTCGGCTTAATTTTTAGTGTTTTGCAAAAGCTATTTTAAAGAAAAGTCAAAGAATAAAGATGAGCCTAGGCGTACCAAGTGAGCTGCTGTGGGCAGGTTTGAGGTCACCCACATTTTGCAGTGTGCTGATGAGGGGGTGATTGCAGGCTCTGTCCAGGTGCACAGCCCCCCAGGTGACACAAGCATTAACGATGAATTATTTTCTTTTTTTTTTATTGCTGTTGTTGGACAGTCTTGGAAAACTAGAAGCAGCCTTGAAAGCTAATACTTTACTCTTTCTCTGTCTCTGCAGAAACTTGAAGGGTCGAAGTGCAAAGGGCAGCTTTTGATTTTTGGGGCAACCAACTGGGACTTGATTGGTCGAAAAGAAGTGCCTAAACAGCAAGGTACGAGAACAGTTTCTAAAAATCCATTGAGTGCTTCCTACGTGCTAGGTTGTCCAGTGCAGTTCTGGTGACCACCTGCCAGGTAGGTATTCCTTTCATTCTCAGAGAGGCCAGGTGACTTGCCGGAGGTCACACAGCCACTATAGTGATGGAACTGGATTTGAACCCTGGTCTCAAGTCTCTCACTTCACAGTCCCGCTTTTAAAAAAGCAATTCCGTTAAGATTAAACAGGAAAATACAAATAGTATCTTCATGTGAGCATTGACATCCTTTCATCTTCCTTGTGCCACTTCCATTAAAATGAAGAGGCTGGTCCTGTGAGATGGTGTCAGAATGTTCTAGGCATTTGACAAATGTTTCAGAAGAGTCCATATTTCTTTGCAGGCTGCCAAATTGTCACAAGAACTGGTTTGACAGAATAGTCTGGAGACGGGAGCAGAGAGGTCCTGAGACGTAACTGCTTGTTACGTCTGGCACATAGCCACATTTTATGGCTTCTTGATTTTATTTGGAAAGATTCCTAAAGTACTTCCAACATTGCTTTGCCCCATGAACAAATATTTGCACACTGGCACGCCCTAGCGCCTTAAAACAGGGGCGTTGGAGATCATCTTGTTCCGTGAAAACCGCAGGCGTCTCAGCAGTGCATGGTCCAGCTGGGTGAGCAGTGGGTTCAGCCACAGGTGGCAGCGCCGCCTCTCGTGGAAAATGCTCAGCCTTCAGGACCAGCCCGTGGGGGCCACATGCACACCGTGGCTGGTGTCCCAGGAGGTACCTCCTGGTCTGCGATGACATGAGCCCCATGTGCTGACGGTAGCTCTGTGCCCGCGTTGTGTCATTTCTCAAAGCTGCTTCTGAGATGAGCGGCCCACTCGCAGTCAAAGACACGCAAACCCAAGGAGGGGAAGTAAATTCCAGAAGGAAGCAAGTGGCAGGGCCTGGGTCGGAGCCAGGTTTGCTCCGTTGCCTCCTGCAGATGTGGCGTGCAGTGGAGCTGCTCAGGGCAGCAGAGGAGCGAGTGCCCCCCATCAGCACAGCCTCCCCCCAACTTCTGGAAGTTTGCAGAGGCGGGAAAGCTGCCTGGGGTCAGAAGCAGACTCTGCCGTGCTCCGTTTTGCCCTAACGAGGCTCATTGGAAGAATGCCGTTCTGTCTGCCCCCGTTTCCACCTCTGCTTCCCTGGTTTTTCTCCATCCAAATGAAGGCCTGTGGCATTTTCAAGTATTTTTAAATACCTTTAGGCCTTCTGTAGCCTCGGCCAGTAGACATAGAGGGAAGATTTGTTTCCCCACCGGTGCCAAAAGTGAAGGGAAGAATTTCAGGCTCCCCGCCCCCATCTCCTCCACCCTTGCAGGGCCTTCCCCCAGGGCCCGGTGGACCCCGCGTGTACACTGCAGCGGATCTGGTAGGGTGGGCAGCACGATGTCTTATTTCCTCGTGAGACAGCCCAGTGATCCGAGCTCTAGCTCTGTGATCGGAACCAGGCCCCGGGGATCTGGAGGCCGCGGGAATCAGCATCCATCAGCCTGGCCGTGGAGCCCAAGACTGCTACAGGGATTCAGTTTGACTCGGACCCCCTAAACGGTTCCGTGGGAGGCCAGGAGGAATCCAGCCTTGCTTCTCTTGTGAGCTCATGGCGTCCTGGGCTTTGCTGTTCCTGGACCCGCTGCAGGGGAAGATGCTTTGGCAAATCTGTGAGCATCTAACCACCTGGGCCACGTCATGCCACGTGCCAAGCTGGGCCAGGTAGGGCACCATGTACCGCCCCGACGTAACCCCTGACGCCGTGAGCTGTTGTAACACGTAGTTATTGGTCCTTGTCAATTGTGCCACTATTTCGCCTTCATGACAGACAACTTAAAGGGTTTCTCTTTTTTTTCTCCTCCTCTGGTGTTTTTTTTTTTTTTTTTTTTTTTTTGGCAGGGTCACTGTCGCCCAGGCTGGAGGGAGTGATCCTTCTGCCTCAGCCTCCCAGGTGGCTGGGACCGCCACACCCAGCTGATCTTTCTTTAATAGTTACCGAAACCTCACGTCATTTAGGTGCCTCCTTAGGTTTCTTGTGAGAAGTTTTAATGTAGCCTGTGAGGCTGTTTTTTGTTTGCTCTTTCGCTGGAAATCGATTTTCTTTCCACCTTTAAGTAGAGCGGTGTCCTGGGGCGCGGTGCCTGCACGCCTGTAACTGAACGAGGGGAGCCTGTGGCGCCCCCTGCTGGGGGCTGCATAGACAAGCACTTCCAAGATACTTTTCCAGGGAGCTGGGACTGACGGAAAAATCATAGTCTTTTAATCGTTTCCCACAGCCCGAGCAATCCAACATGCTTTGTTTGGCGGTGGCTAGCATTTCAAGAGTCACCACAGTCCTGGAAACACGGGAGCCCCAGAGTGAAAAAATTAAGCTAAGAATTAGCCATGTTCCTGTCCACTAATAGGGCACAGTGGGGCTTGTGACATTATTGAGCCCTTACTGTGTGCCAGGCACTTCTGAGGCCCTAGGCCAAAGAGGGAGACCACAGCTGTGGCCCCCAGGCGGCTTATCACGGAAGGGTCGTCACTGGAGCATGCAGGGGAGAGTGCTGCGGTAGGCGGTGCAGGGCTGGGGTGGGGTGATTTCTGAGCTGCCTTCCAGAGGTGGGGCGTGTGACCTGCACGCTGAGGAACAAGCAGGAGGTGGGAGGGACATTCTGGGGGAAGTGACTATGTGGGCAGCCACACTGGGAGGCCTGGGAAAGGAAACTCCAGGGGCAGGAGGCAGAGCCGGCTCAGCAGGGCCCTCCTCGAAGGGCCAGATAGACCTGCTAGGAGGTCAGGTGGTTCCCAGGAGGATGGGGACACTCAGGGTCGCAGCTTGGAAAGAGCCTTCTGGCTGCAGAGGGGAGGCCTGAGGAAAGCGTGGGCAGGGAGGAGGGCAGGGTGGCAGGGGGCGAGGAGGTGATGCAGGTTCGGGGGCTGGTTAGGGCTGTAGGGCAAGGCAGGTTCCTGGGGTCTGGCACTCAGCCCGCCCCGCACTTGAGGTGGGCGTGCTCAGCAGTGCATGCGGGTCCGCGGCGCGTGTGAGGTCAGGGCCAGAGATGGAGGTGGTGGCTGGCCGTGCCCGGCCCGGCCAGCTCCTGGGGTGGTTTGTCCCTTGGAGGCATCGCAGATATTCAGGATGCAAACTCGATCCTCATGCGGCTCCCGACTGCCCGGTTTCTGCCATTGGGAAGTGGCCCCTTGGTGGCTAGTGACGCTTTGAGGGGGGTATTCTTCCCCTACCACCCCTGGGTGTTGATCTGAGTTCTTCTCTTCGCAGCTGCTTACCGCAACCTCGGGCAGAATCTGTGGGGGCCCCACAGGTATGGGTGCCTGGCGGGGGTCCGGGTGCGGACGGTGGTCTCTGGCTCGTGTGCTGCGCACAGCCTCCTCATCACCACGGAAGGGAAGCTGTGGAGCTGGGGTGAGTACCTCTCTCGAGCCGTCCCCTGCAGAGCTGCTGCTTGCCTGGAGGAGAGAGCAGGACCGTCTCCGAGGCCGGGCTCTGTCGTTAGCAGCCCCTGTTTTCTCGTCCTAATTTCGAACTAGTCTGGCCTGTACCCATTAAGTGAGCCCCCTTTATCCCCCCTTTTGATGTTTTTCTGTGCATCCATAGCCCCCTCATTCTATGATTCCTTGTCTTGAAGCAGCCTCTTCCCGAATATTCTGACTGAGGCTTGGTCTTTCTGATACCGAGGGGCCTAAAACCCAAAGCCTGTTTTATTTTAGGTGGGCTGTCCTCCAGTGGACAGTCCCTTCTTGCGTTGTAGCACGGTGTGACAAAAGATCTCTGTTCTTGTCACTCTGAATGCACTGGCTTTCATACCTTGCACGTCCTGTCGGAGGCAGGGAAGGCCCTGCGTCTGCAGCCCCGGCCATTGTTCCTGGGCTTCACGTGGGGTCGTTTGTATCTCACCGCCCGGTTCGTTTCTTACGTTTCCCCAGATACTCTGGTTTCCTTTTTCGGAGTAGATTTGCTTTCCCTTCTGCGTTCCTCACCTGGGCACTTGGGATGGGTTCCCTGTCCTTGCTTGGTAGCATCTTCTCTTTGGTGTCGGTGTCCTCTGCAGATGGCTTTCCTATTTCGTCTTCCAGATCATTAATAAGGTATTGACTAAGGCTCATTTTATTCCCAAGCCCTTCTGGTAGCTCCTGGACTCTTCTTCCAGCTGGGTATGTTGGCATTTGTTCCCACCCTTTGTTTCTGGTCCTTTGGCTAGCTTTTAGTCCATATGACTGCATTTTTATTTCGGTCTGTTTGAACCATTTTTTGTGATTTCATGAGCTGCTGTACCAAAGTCCAAATATATTAACATCTGTTGTCTTCCCTGCACTCTGCTAATTTTGTAATTCTGTTGAAAAAAAACTCACAAGTGTGTCTGGCCCAAATTTATACTTTATAGTCTCTTGATGACACGCTGACATTGCCACGATTTTTCTTTTCTCCCAGTTGGCATCAAGGTGTGTCCCTGCTCCCAAAGCACCCCTCCTGCTCTTGTTTCAACACCGCACACAGCCTTTATGTCAGTGTTCCAAACTTCAGCTGTCTCATTTCTCCTCTCTTTGCTGAGCTTCTCTTAACGGATGTCTCTAAAAGCATCCTCTGTGCTGACCTGTGGCCAGGGAGCACTGTGCCTCTTGCTGTCTAGGTGTGTGGTCCCTGAGCAGACTAATGCTGCAGGGGGGTGTCGCAGGGGGGCGTTGTCCAGCATCCATAGCATTAGTGCCACGGGAGAGTGGGTGATGTGTTGCTCGTATGGCGTCTGCCCCCACCGGCCTCTCAGCCTTCCCCACACGCGCCTCAGCATGCCAAGCCCAGGCGGAAACTGCCCAGCACTTGTTCTGCATTTCACATGCCTTTCACCATGAACCTGGACAGCTCCCGTGGAAGCTGGCATCTGCCTCTCCTGCCAGTGTGCCAGTGCTGGCCCTTAAGCCAGATTTTCTTTAAGGGCATATCGGGAATGGTTTCCTCCTGGCGGTGCAACGCCTCCTGTCGTTGGAGGCCGTTCGCCGACTCTGCAGGCCTCCTGCGGGACCGCTGGTGCCCATCTCCTTGGCTCATCATTGGGAGTGGCCCGTTGAGTCTTTTCATTTTGAAACTTGTGTAGCCGATGTTGAAAACTGGGTAAGGTTCAGGGGCTTCTAGCCCTCCTTTTGGCCCAGCCAACTTGCCACGTGTGTTTTGGAGCTATTTTCCCGAGGGCCTGTGTGTTGCAGAGGACATGGCGGCAGGAAGTCGGCCCCCTTGGGCCTGCCTTCCACGGGGATTCACAGATCCATAGATGCGGAGCTTTGGCCACA
>CAUYSK010126295.1:0-19606 GCA_963575035.1 Avahi laniger | reverse complement strand
CCTACTGCCTCAGCCTCCCGAGTAGCTGGGACTACAGGCATGTGCCACCATGCCCGGCTAATTTTTTCTATATATATTTTTAGCTGTCCGATTAATTTCTTTCTATTTTTGGTAGAGACGGGGTCTCGCTCTTGCTCAGGCTGGTCTCGAACTCCTGAGCTCAGAACAATCCGCCCACCTCGGCCTCCCAGAGTGCTAGGGTTACAGGCGTGAGCCACCGCGCCCGGCCCAGTTAGCTGTTTTTTTGAGGGAGCATTTGATGTACACAATAACCATTTTCGTATATGTACTATTAGAGGATTCAAAACTTGCTGTCCTTTCAGCACCCACGAGGTCATGAACAGGCCATTTGTAAAAATTGCCACTTGGCCACCAATGCTCCCCTCTCCTATTGCATTCAGAAGTAATTTAAGGACAGGGAAAGAAAACCTGTAGGGATCCCAATTCTCTAACATGGGATTATCACATTGGAAGTAGGAAATACAAAAACAAATTCAAGCATGAAAACATTCTGGAGGACTATTTTATGATTCGCCGGACTGGACATTAATGACTGATTCAGACAGAAAACTGCTCAGCTGGCAGAGAGCATCTATGTCATCTGGACCGCTCTGCTATAGTGTTTGCTTGTTTTTTTTCCTTTGTTTGTTTAAACTATTATGTGTTCTCATTTATATGCAAACAAGACATGACCTGACCCCATCACTTGAGCAGCTGATGGCAATTTTAATGTTGATGATAGTATACCACTGCTGCAGGATCTGTGCCCGAATACGGTGCATTAATCTCAAATTTACATTCACAACCCCACAATTTTCTTCTTAAAAGTGTCCCTTTTCTAGTGGACTGGAACCATTAGAAAAACGGTAGCTTTCCCAGATATTTTATTTAACAAGGCCCAAATGTCCGCTGCACTGAATATTCATGAAGAGAATTCTGATCCCCCTTCCTCTTCCCCATCCCTTAACTGCGGTGTCCGAGCTTACAGCATCTGCACGCACATTTCTCAAAGATGGTCCTGGATTTTTACATTGTTTCCTGGAGGATGCTGAAAACTGTGCTAAAAATTGTTCTGAAAATAATAATAATAAAAAAATAGAAGTGACCAGAGGCCTGATTAAAATCATAGTTAACACAGTGATGCCTTTGGACAAGGTGTTAGCTGTGAAGTTTTCCCCTCCTTGTCTCTTACAAGCTCCATCAGTGCTATAATGAAAAGTGATAATTTAATACTTCTGCTGGGTCAATTCTAAAAGGCTGATGATGCTTGGCTTCCCAACTCACACTGACATTTTCAGTGGAGAATCATGTTTTTGGTCAATATTATTATAAGCCAAACAAATGAAAGATTTAAAAGGTTCTGCATTTTATTTTATGATGTACCATCTCTATGGAAAATTGCTTCTTAAATTCTAACAGAAAAAAAATCTGTAATAAACTTTGATGTTATTTAGAAACCTGGGTCTATAATTTAGTTCTTCTGTGCTCTGAGGCAAGCAGCCAGGTGCCTGTGGAAAAACAAAGCGAAGTTGTTTTGCGGATGCATTTAAAACAACCCTGTTTGTTACAGGCCAATTCGTTATGTGCTAATTTTTTTCTTCCTTTTTGGCATAGTGATTCTCTGTCTTGGCATCTATAAATGAGACTAGCTTCTGTCACAGTACTATCGTGACAGGCTCCAGACTAATATTCTGCTTTTTAAATATAATTATTTATACTCCTCCATCCCCTTTCATCCAAGAAGATTTAGGGCAGCTTCAAAAAATATATATTAAATATCAGAACGAAATAAATGTGTGCTGTGAAGTTTTACACTTGCCCCAAATCTGGCTGTAAGCTTTTTACTGACCAAATTGAAGAGGATGTGTTGTGTGTACTTTTTAAGAGAGGAAAAAAATAAGACAAATGAAATTTCAGTGTATCTATTGGGTCAACTGTCATTAAAGATCTGAAGACAGGATTAGGGTGCAGGGGTTCCTGATTTTTTTTTTTAATAGAAAAAAATTCACATATACTCATGGTAAGAAATTATAAAAGTACAGAAATATATATAAAGTAGGCAGTGAAAACAAGGGGACAGTTCTGTCACCCAAGCCTCTCTCCTCAGAGGCAACTGCTGTTAGCAGCTCGGAGTACGGACTTCCAGACAGAGAAGAGTAAATGAAGGGCTGGCACCGCTGCTGAGCAACTGGAATTCTCATACGCTGCTGGTGAGTCACACTGATACGCGCTTTAGAAAGCCGTATCTGTTAAAGCAGAAGCAAACGTATATGCTGGGAATTCAAACAGATGTATTTCCACAACCCAGTAATTCCACTCCCAGGTGTGTGTCCGAGAGAAACCTGCATATGTGCACCAAAAACACATGTAAGAATGTTCACTGTGGTATATGCATAATAGCAGACGTCTGTTATAAATGAAATATTCCATAGAATATACAAGCTAAAGCACTATTGTTTAAAAGTATGCCAAATCAACATACACATGCAAACTATCTACTACCACATATAAAAAGAAAAACCTTACAACGAAAATCAAAACAATCCAATGCCTGCCAGTACAGAATGGATAAATAAATGGTGGGTTATTCACACCGTGGAACTGCACACGGCAGAGAGAATGAATGAGAGTGCGACATACCATGCTGAATGCAAGAAGCCAGATCCACGTGGAACCACATGGTATGTACGTAACGTCGAAACCAGACAGAACCAATCTGTGATGTCAGAAAGGGGGCACACGCGGGGTATCTGGGACGTGGATAATGCCCTGCTTTTCCATCGGAGGGCTGGTTACGTGGGTAACCTTCGTGTAATTTTATTGAGCTGAACACGAGATTTATGGCATTTTTGGTACATATTATACTTAAAAAAAATGTAAAAAACAAAACAGGAAACCACCAAACATCAAATCATTATTTTAACTGAATCAGAAAGAGATTATCAGAGAGACAGCTTGTAAACATAAATTATACGAGATTCTTACTTGTTAATGCTGTGCTAAATGCCAATTACACAGGTATCCCACCAAAACAGCCACATGTGGTAAGCTCTTATCATCCCCCTTGGTGAAGATGAAGAAAACACACAATTCAGAAAGATTAAGGACCTTGTCTAGGGCCACACAGACTGGAAAGAGGCTAAGCTGAGACCCAAACTGAAGTCTGTCCGGCTCAAGCCCTCTCTGCTCTCTGGGATTTCCTCATTAGGACAGGTAGGTACTCTTGGCACAACTACACCATACATGCAAATGTGCTTCTGAGAGGGACAGCAAAGAGAACGCTGGAGCATGTGCAGCTGTGCTTCTGTTGGCAATGAAAGGCATCGAGGGTCCAGAGTTAAAATGAACACTAGGGTGGAAATACTGGCATCTTTGACAAAATCCCCCAAATAATGGAAGATGAGTGAAAATCTTTTCTTCCACGAACCAAGGGACCTCACTCTTCCTTTTTTCCTGGGGACAGCAGCCTTCCCTCTACATGCTCAGGGGCGCAACCTGTTTCCAGCTCCCCCATCTCCCCATGTTCACTGCGGAAGGGTGCAGGAAGCTGGGGAGGCAGGATCCTTGCGGCTCACCAGGCTACCATGGCTAGCAAAGTTCTGGCGCTTCAGTTTCCAAAAGTCACTTTGAAATGACTTCAGAATATTTGGTTAAGAAGAACACGTGATGAATGAGATCACAAAGAGAAAACATTTGAAAGGCAAATACATATATTTATAAACATAGCATTTTATTAACAAATGTTTACACCCTCTTACAACAAATTTTATAGTGATTTAGCAGGTTATACTCTATAAAAGTGTATTATTGAATATTCAAGCTAAAACGATATCATTTAAAAGTATGCCAAATCAACCTTCATTTGCAAACTATTTACTACCACTTAGGTATAAAAAGAAAAATTTTATAACAAAAATCAAGAGGTCTAGTTTTTTCTTGTCAACATCTACAAACAATACAGACATCATACAGTTTACATAGTCTTAGGGCCAGCCCAAGGTTAAGACTGAAAAAATAAAGTCTTCAAACATCCATATAAGCTTCGCAAACCATCATTACAGTATTTCATTACAAGTAACCAGGCAATGTGTCATGCATTGAAGCCAAAGCTATAAATTTGGGCTGTTTATAGTGCTACAAAGCAGCCAAAACTGTAAGCAACCTAATTTTTTTTTTCATAGTAGATGCTCTTACAAAAAGGCACAAATATCTTACGCCTTGCATCAGGTCTTGAAAAGGCATGATGTTCTTAGGAGAAATAAGAATTGCTGGTATGACGGCTTAGCCTTTTTTTTTTTTTAAATATCTAGGTTCATCTCCACAGCTATTTTTCTTCAAGACTTTTGACTTGGACTTTTACACACTTTAACAAATGTCCTATTACAAACTCAGTGAAGTTCTGACACGTATGTTAGTTGCCCTGTCACCAACAGTAAAAAGCACTTGTCAGCCAGTCCTGCCCCACAGTGAGCTGCTGCTCTTCCCTTTCTGAAAGTACTGGAGTTCCTGACCTAAAACTGGCTTTGGCATTTTTTTCCCCTCACGTTCCTGCTCGTTTTCTTAAAAAAAAAAAAAATTTTTTTTTTGTAAGACTCCATCTCCACAAAAAATAATTAGCCAGGTGTGGTGGCGAGCACCTGTAGTCCCAGCTACTTGAGAGGCTGAGGCAGGAGGATCGCTTGAGCCCAGGAGTTGGAGGCTGCAGTGAGCTGTGATGATGCCGCTGCACTCCAGCCTGGGTGACAGAACAAGACCCTGTCTCGAAAAAAAATTTTTTTATTGATATATAATAGTTGTACATATTTTTGAGGTACATGTGATATTTTGATACATGTATACAATGTGTAATGATCAAAGAAGGTAACTGGGATATCTATCATTTTAAGCATTTATCTTTTCTTTGTGTTGGGAAAATTCCAGTTCTTGTAGCTACACAATATACAATAAATTACTGTAAGCTATAGCCCCCTACCGTGCTATCGAATACTGGAACTCATTCCTTTTACCTGGCTGTATTGTTGTACCCATTAACCACAATCCCTTCATCCCTGCTCCTGGCCTCTGCATTTCTGCCAGCTCTTGCTGTGTCTTGACTCCCTAGGTGGACGGGTGGGCAAACCCTGCCGCTGGGACTGTGGAAGGTTGCGTGGGAAGGCGTGTCACATACGTAGAGGAGGTGGCTGGGGCTGTGTGGCTCTAAGGGAGAGCCAACAGAAAAATGAGAAGAGCACAGGGAATAAGGCAAGAAGTCTGCTTCGATTACAGAGAAGGCAAGACGTAAATTCGTAAGGTCAGAGGAATGACTGATGATTATGTGAGTGACTCATAAAGTGAAATGATGGAAAGACTGAGCTGGATGAGAGTAAAAAAAAAAAAAATGTTTTCCAGGGCAATAAAGCTCTGTCTACACAGTACGACAAATGATTTAAAAATAGAGCCACCAATCAGTTGCTCTGACTAGCCAGCTACTGATAATTTTCCCTCACTGAATCGACTGGTCTCCCTGACGTAATTAGCACGATCCATGTTAAGAGAAAGTTTCATCAACTATGTAATAACTTCATACACTAAGTAAGTGGATGCAAACAAATTCAAGTGCTGCTTTCAAAAATTTTCAGGGATAAAACCGATTATTCAAGTATAAACTTAATGAAAGATCAATAATGGCCAAATGGTATTAAGATTAGGCCCCAAAGCAAAGTCAAACATCACTGTGGGCCAGGGGCTGACAACGTTCCCAAGTGGACACGGGCACAGGACTGCCTGCACCGACACTGGTGGGCCCCATGCCAGCTGGGTGGGCCGTGGGCTCTGAACTGGCCTTGGGGAAGAGGTCTGCCCAGTGTTGCGCAACATGACATTAGATGCTGGGGGCAGGGGGTTCCTTGACAATTCTAGTTCTGAGTTAAAAATTACTGGCCCTATGTGCAAACTGTTATTTTAAAGATGATTTCCTCCAAAGTACTACATTAAGGAGTTTTACAAAACACTGAAAAGTTCCTGATCAAGAAGTGGCATCAGTAAATCCAGCATATTTTAGTTCTGTTGCATGATTCAGGAGAGCATGAAGGTCTACAGTTTAAAACTGTCAATTAAAAAAGCCTCTTTTAAAATATCATTACTGTCTTAGGGCTTCCCATTAATTGGCTGATGGAACTTGGCACTTCAATTCCTGTTCATGAAAAGTGACCCAGAATTTTGTTGCTGCAATTATGAAGCATTTTGACAGCGCACAGGGCACCATAGATCTAAAGATCTAAAAATGAACTTGCAGCAAATTAAAAACATTTTTTTTTGTTAAATTGGTTAGAAATCATGGTTTTAATCTCACCATCTACTGATGAGATATCCTAATCTTACTATCTAAAATGTTCAACATAATAGAAGCAATAAATGGAAGTTTCGAGATTTTTAAAATTAAACTTCTGAATCCTTTTGAAGCCAAAAACATTCTAGCATATTCGTAACTGATTATACACTAAATAACAACAGATAATAGTTATTTATGATGGTACAGACCATCAAATTAAACTTGATCTATGCTACTGGACATCCTTCTAGATTTGGAAAGTAAATCATTTTCCTATATGCTAAGAGAATCCTGAAAGACAAACTGAGAAGTATGGAGTTCTCAGTTCTATTTAGTCACTTTCCTCATTATGCCTAATGAATCTTCATCACAACAGGTCTCCCACTTACCATTCTCTTAGATGAAAAAAATGGAGGCTCCTGAAAAATATAATACCCTTCTAATATTTTTTTAGACTCATTTGCTCATAAAACAGAACAAATGCCCCAGAATTCCATTAACATTTCTTGTAAATCGGATAATCAAATTGCCAGGATTTCTATTACTGGAAGTCAAGACAAGCAATTCTGCTGTCAAGAGAAATTTGCAGAGGTTGTTTCTTTAAATTCTAGGCTAACTTCTACCTGCCCATGTCCCTTTTCTAAAGCTATGAAGTATATGGTTTAACTCCTGAATAAATTTATTGCTTGGACCATTTTTTTTTAATCATAATACCACAGGAATTAAAACAAATATCTTAAACATACCTCGAATCATTAAAAAAATTTTGATAAACTAACTGAAGGCAGGTATATAGTTAACAGCTTGACTCTTGAAGGTACATTCCATTTCTTCTATTAAAAAATATTAACTGTTAAGAGGTAGAAAATCTCTTGAAGGCAAACAGTAAAACTGTCCCTTTAAAATTAGCCCCTTTAAAACAAATTTAAACAATGAAGATTTTTATAGTTTCACACTATCTTGCTTGTCACTGTCACTGAACTTCCATTATAGAGTCAGGAGGAATGTTTACAGCTGCGTGAGGTTAGAGATGAGAGCCAGCCTGAGTCTGTGGCTGTCATTTCCTGAATGTTCTAAAGCAGAGACCTAGTATAGATCTGGGGATTTCCAATAACTTTTCTCTGGAAAGAATGGGTTCTCTCATGACTCACACAGGTTTGTACAGAGACATCTGGATGTTCTGGGGGCTCATCTGTTACATAAATAGTATACTATGCACCTGTATCTTATACTCTAAGGGCCCATGTATCATGTTCTCAGTATGTTCTAAAAGAATGAGTGAAAAAGTGCTAAAAGAAATTATATAACCTCTTCTGCAACTCAATTTTCGAATATAAAAGATGCATTTAACAATGAACACATGCCTTTTTGAGCTGGGAGGCTGACATGACAATTAGTGCGGTGTCATCCGAATCTAACCTGCCCAGTTTAACGCGATGCCATAAAAATAGACATTTCGGTTTGATGGCTCCAGGAAAGCAATGGAGTAGTTACCGAAAGGAAATTTTCATTACTATACCTCCTGGAGTTCAATTTAGAAGGCCTCCTAGACCTATTTTCCTCCTTGAGAACAGAAAAGAAATAAATACAAGACTTAAAGAGAACTTACAAAATTAAATGTGGTTTCTTTTCCTTTAGATATTTAAGAATAGGGGGAATGGATGACCTCGAGAAGGACACCAGCCCACTTAAAACGTGGCGATCAAGCCTGTGACACAGAAGTCTCAATCCCTTCAGACACAGAGGCATCTGGCAACTGTGGGCACAACGGGAGGCAGGCACTTCAAACATCATAAACGGGGAACAAGGAAGGAGGTTACTTTAAAAGGAACTACATTTTTCAGCTGCTCTGCTGAGAACTTATCCTGACTGTGGCTGACAAGCAGGTGATGGAGATTCCGTGTGGAACCAGAAGAGCCTGCAATAGGTACTTCTCCCCAATCACTTCTCACAGAGAGTTTAAAATGAAGGACACTTAATCATACTTACGTTATGTTCTTTTAATCACCAAATGATAGCTAATTAGTTATCACAGAATCAGAAAAACACTTATGTGGAAAAGAGTTGGAGACCAATGGTTCCTAGGATTGGACACCTGCAAAGAGCTTATTTCAATTTCTCCAAATCAATACACACTTGCAGCCAATTAATAATTTTTCTCTTCTGTTCAGTCCAAAAGTTGTTAAAAATGGCCCTGCGTCATTTGGGAATCATAAGATTTTTAGACATGGGCTATGACTCAATTCCTTTGAAATGTAGCCTTTTCTCGGTAAGAAATAATAAAGAAAATATGAAATGTGTATCAGATCATTGCTTAGGTTAAAAATCCAAAATGTGTTCAAAATAAAGCACTGCTTCTGACTTTAATATTCATCTTTGCATTTTAGAAGCAAACAAAATAAATGAAAACATCGTTTCCCTGTTTTCATTGAGTATGGATTATGGATCTGAGATAGCAATTTTTTCTTGCTGTTGCTAAGTATTAAAAAGATACATGAGAAACAGTGACATGGCAATTTTTTAGACAGACTGAGGAAAATGAGGGGAGAAAAAAAGAGCCCCCAGAAGTGCCTGCGTACAAGCTCCATGTCACTCATTCTGTTAATAAAATATGTGGCTGGAACAAAACTCCTACATCTGGGAGGGAGTATGAGAAATCATGAAATCTGCAGGGGGCTGAAGAGATGGACCCGAGTGGGGTAAATGCAGTAAAACGTCGCAGTACGATCAGAGGCACTCAGATGCCTTACCAGCAAGGTGAGGCTGCGACCTCGCCTCTCCCTGCACACTGCAGTACCACACAGTCACCAACATCTGGCCGGTTTGGTGGGAAACATGTTAAGGTCATATATTTGCATCTTTTGGTGAAATAAGAGAGAAAGGGCCACACGCATTGCCTCGTCAGTAATGAGTCAAGCAACCTTTGTTTTTGTTTTGTTGTCATGGAGATAGAGGCTCAGCAGTGGGAATTCTAGGAACATACCAGGGCGGTGGTCAGACGCCCAGGATCCATATGGATGTATATAAAAGAAAGTCAAACCACCTTCAGGTGCAAAGAGCCCAGCCCTGGGAATCATATGTTTTCTCTAGCAGCTAATTTAACGATGGGTAGGAAGCAATATCCTAGGGGGATTGAGTCCACATGTATTTTAAACAAAGCAACGTTAGGATTTTCACTAACTACATTCTTTCTATATGATTTCAATAAGAGAATAAAACAATTTCAAATGCTTAAGATATACAATAGGGAAAAGGGAATTGTTTTTTACTTAATCTGAGTTATGATTTTCCCATTAAAATCTATCCATACTGAGTGGAGGGGGCACAAAGAAACAACAATTATTTTTAAAAGTTTCGACTGTTCAGTTTAGGATAGCTCTGAAAACACAATTTAGTTTGAAATTCAAGCTGTTTCATTTCCTATTTAATCCTGTAAATTTCCTTACAATACTCAGGTTGGAAGAGTGCCAGATTAGACCAGGAACAAATTTTCACCAACTTCACTTCTGTGCTTTATTTTTAGATTACATTAAAAACCTCATTAGGCTCCCTGAGGGAAACGAGTGATAACCACCAACAGAGGCAGGGGAAATAAAGGAAACGGACAGACAAGCTGAATTGTTAGCAAGGAAGGCTCTCTTAAAATTGGTCTGAGGTCGATGTAACAGCTAAAGAAACTTATTACCAAGACCAGGTAAATGACTTGAGCTGGAGCTTAATCTTTTACCCCATGGCTAGTAAGGACTAGTCAGGCTTGTCAAAGTGGCGCATGTCTTTATTACGATTTCCAGATGGGTTGTGGAAGGAAGAGGAGTGGGTGGAAGGGAAGTTAGAGAAATCTTTAAAGACTATAAGCTAAGAGCTCTATGTCTGTGCACAACACCCATGTGTTTCAGGATCTCCCGTGGGTAAGGTGAAAAATGGGTAGGCATATGCAACACTGTGTGCAAGATTAAATGGAATGTTGAATGAAACTTTTAAAATTTATTAATGTATTTACATAATTTATAATCTTTAAGCAATGGTCTCATAAATACAGACTACAACTTTACATATGCTAAGCAACAGATACTTGTTTTTCCCCACTAAAATACTTGGGTTAAATAATTGACAGCATTTACATACTTTACTTTTTCTCTTCTTCTCTTTTTTAAACTCTACTAGTCAGTTTGGAACATATGCAATTCAGTTTATTTCAGGCAGCTTCTCTACCATCACCATCCCAATCATGAGAGCTTATTTAAAAAGGTGCCAATAATGTGTCTGGAGACACATACATGACAGGGTCAGAAGCAAACCCAGAGTGAGCTAGGCACCTACTGTTATCATTGTTAATTTACTCTATGCATCCTAGGCTAATATAATTCAATGAAAAGTGCTTTAGAGATGGTAGAGATGAAACTGTTTCCACCAGTACTATAAATAACCCATTTTAGCATCAAATAATCGCCATCTCTCCACTTATGATATCCTACCACACCTTAAATGATACAACCCCCCTCTAACAGTGGTAACAGAAACCAAGGAAATTACAATCTCCACGAGGTCTTTTTTTTCCCCTCGACGACCACAAAAGTGCTAATCTTCCCTTTACAAATGTTACATAAAATCTTGATTACAAAACTATTCAACAATTTAATCCTACCATCCATACAATTATACATTCTTTTTCAGCAAGGTCAAAAGCCAATGATGTAGTCCCTTTGTACACCAGAAATTCTTTACATAACAGAAGTCCACAGACTGAAATACTGCCGCAGTCTTCAAAACTGGTCAATTTCTGTGAATCATTTTTGCATGAAGAAGACTCAAGACCGGCTATGTGAAAACTGGTGGCAGGGACCCCAGCCCTCCTGTTAATTTTCAGGACCACCTACTTCATCACTGTCTGAGAGCTCAGTCAACTGCAGCTTTGCTTTGGCTCTGAAGGCTGTCTTCAGAGTTTGAAGCCCTTACTGCCAGATGGCGGGTTGGCATCAGTGGATGGAATTCTTCGACTAATTTCTGTAAAGAGTTCATTTATGTTTATCGTGTTTTTTGTACCAGGGTCTACAAAAATTGCATGAATGGAGTCAGCGTCGTCCTTAGCATCCCTCTCTATGACTTCTCTTACATCGATAAGGTCACACCCTTAGCACTTAACACGGTTCTTAGTATATAGTGTTTGCTCAATATATATACTAATTGAAAACATAGTTATACAATGATTATTGGCAGAATTAAGATTTAAACTTATGTGTACAAATAATAGAATTAATGTGGACATAATTATGAACCTCTTATAAATAACCTCTGTTTCTTCAACCTTGGAATAACCTCTGAATAATACTAAAACATAGCACAGAAGGAGGTAGTTTTTAACCAGTGATGATCAGGCTTGATCCAAGGTAGTTGTATAATGCTGCAAAAAAATGAATTTTCATGTTGTCATCTTCACTCTCATGCTCATCCTCATTACTGACTGCCTATCACCAATGGGATATTTTTTCTTTTTACAGTTATTTTAATGTTTGACAGGTGTTTCTGTGAAGTTGATTGTGGAAGGGTTCTAGTTGCCCTCCACCATGCACTTTCTCTTTATTCCATTTTAATAGATTTTTTTAGCTTATCCTAGGCTTCTTGAGTAAAGAATATGTCTTGCAGCATCCATCGTGGCTTCTAAGTACTACTAAGTACTACATCGTACTACTAAGTTTTGGTTAATGGGATATAAATATAAGTGACTTATACTACATTGTGCTGTCCTCTATGGCAGTCACTAGCCACGTGTGGCTATTTAGATGCAAATGAACTAAAATAAAAAATTTAGTTCATCAGTAGCACTGTTCACATTCGAGTGCCCAATGGCCACATGTGACTGGTGGCTACCGTCTTGAGCGGTACATACGTAGTATATGTCCAACATCACAGAAAGTACTGCTGGACGGTACTCTTGTGAATTATGCTTTAAAGAAATGGGTGTCACCGCCCCTTCCTGTCTTTCCATTATTCCATGGAATGAAATCTCTATATAGTAGCTACTAGTCACCTTCAACCATCCCTTGCCATACAGAGGGCCAAACAGCAAAACAGAAACCACCTAGTTCCTTGACACCAGAGAACCAACATACCAGCATAGACGTACTTTTAGTTTAACCAAATGATAAAGAAAGAAATTTTTATTTTTTATAAGCCACTTCTATTTCTTGTCCCATCAGCCATAAATTGAATTCTAATTACTTCCTCGTTATAAACCAACTTATTTTATGTTTGTTTCACATATATATCCACAGGGGTTTGTGAATATTTTCGCATTTCTGCACGCTCAGGGCTTCCTTGGCAAAGATCACTGGCGCTTGGGTTAAAGGATGCTGGGACGGCAAACACGTTTTGGAAGTTACGGATTGTGTATCTCTCCGGAGAGATTCAGAATCTTAATCTTTTTGCTTACATTTAAAATAATAATACATCTAGTGACCGTTGCCTCCTTTCTCTAGAAAGAATTTGTATACATTCGGAGCCAAGGTCTCTCTTTCCTTCTCCTCCTCCTCTGTCCTCTCTCTCTGTCTTTTTCTCCTCTTCTCCCCCCACCCCCATCTTTCTCTCTAGAGTGGAAGAGCGATGGATGTGCTAGCCAGCCTGTATAATCTCCTAATTTCATAATTTTTGGGTTCCTCTTCTGTGGTGCAAATCCCTCAACATGCAGGTCCGTCAGACCTTCATGGTGTCACCCTGTGGGGAGCTGGGATGTGGAGAATCAGTGATAAGATGGTCCTGTTGTTTTATATATTTACTGTAATACACTAACTTGTTAGCATGAATGAGAGCCAGAATTTACAGGCTTCACAGTTTGTAACTTGCCAAAGTTAAAAAAAAGAAAAGGTCCTTTAAACAAGTACTATAAAGGACATTTTTTTTTTTTTTTGAGACAGAGTTTTACTCTGTTGCCCTGGCTAGAGTGAGTGTCGTGGCATCAGCCTAGCTCACAGCAACCTCACACTCCTGGGCTCAAGTGATCCTTCTGTCTCAGCCTCCCGAGTAGCTGGGACTACAGGCATGCGCCACCACACCTGGCTAATTTTTTCTATATATTTTTAGTTGTCCAGATAATTTCTTTCTATTTTTTCTGGTAGAGACGGAGTCTCACTCTTGCTCAGGCTGGTTTCGAACCCCTGAGCTCAAACAATCCGCCCGCCTCGGCCTCCCAGAGTGCTAGGATTACAGGCATGAGCCACCACGCCCGGCCTATAAAGGACATTTTTATAAAGTGTACAACACTTTTAAAATGCAAACTGACATCCTTGACTTATCTATATTTCAAAGCTTTGGTTTTGTATATTATGCTTTTTGGAGGTGTGACATGACTATTATGTGGCTAGCAAGTTCTGATAATTTAGCAAGTAAACTCTGCTGCATGTTTTGAATATGCTGTCCAATCTATAGTAATGCAATTGGTTTGGTCCAAAAGAAGATAATCTCTGTCCCATCCAGGTGTCTGTTGAGTCAAGTGACAAGCTTGGGAATCACACGTCTAGCACTAATCCCTGTTGATCTACTCTAGTCCACATATTTCACAGTTTTATCATGTGAGTCCTTATCTTCTTTGCCTTAGTGAAAATATTTAAAGAAAATATGTTTTCTTTTAGCATTTAATTCTTAGTTATTAACGCTGTTAAAAAATCTGGCAGCATTAACTCTTCTTAGTGAATTTCCTTTCAAAAGGAAATATGTATTGCAGTTTAAAATTGAAGATCCAATTTCTTCCTGTTTGGATTACACCTGTTCATACCGATCTCCACGCGCAACTCCCGGTTCACTAACTGCTATTATTCTGGCTAGAAAAGGAAGAGCACAATATATTTTTAGTGCAAAACATGTATGATACCCCAAAGTTTTGTTTTCCTTTCTACTACATAACTGGGTTTTCAATAGGCCATTTCACCATCCTAAATGCCCGTTGTTTCTGAGTAATGCAGTAGGTCATAAACAATGTTTCATTAACATAAATCCTTTGATTTTCTTTTTCCTCTATGAGTTAATTCCTTGGTCAACTCGAAAGTGTAGATTATAATGAACATATATGAGGAAAAACATAAATTTATAAATAATGCTGCTGATAGAAAAATGAAAGCTGAAACAAACAATAAAAATTCAAATCCAGGAAAAGTATCTATTTAGTTTAAGATATATTGTTTCTCCTTCAAGATGAAAGGTGCCCAATAAGATTAATTTTCAAGTGACCATTGGTCAAACACCGGAAATTATGGGACCATATCAGGAGCTCGCGGCTGGTTGCTGTAACTGGCAGATTGATGACTCAAAGATGTCAATAGGCAGCCCATATGCTTTTAGGACATAGCCATGTTGTTGGGATCATGAAGAGCTTCCATCCCTAACACAATGATCACTTTTATTTATCAGCTTATTAAATCAATAGTAGAGAAATGACAGAGATGGATGCTGATATCCGAAGAGTAGATCAATAGGAACTCCTGGTGGCTCAGAGCCTCCTGCACTTTGGGGACATTTTGATGTGCTGTCCTATGGAACATGAATACATTTATACCTTTATATTCTGGGTCACTTCATACAGATCTATTAAAACTTTCCTTTTTAATAATCCTCCAATCTTGATTTTTCTATTCATGACCATTAAACCAACCACTTGCAACTGGCCAAAAACGGTTTAGATCCGGACTTCGGGTTGCCTTTCTTCTCAAGCAAACTGGACAAACCATGAAAGGGATTTTCCTTTACCACTTTTCCTTCCTTCCTTCCTCCTTTCCCCCTTCCCCCTTCCCTTCCCTTCCTTTTTTTTTTTTCTTGTCAAAGGGTCTTACTCTGTCACCCTGGCTAGAGTGTGGTGGCTTGATCATAGCTCACAGCAACCTCAAACTCCTGGGCTCAAGCAATCCTCCTTCCTCAGCCTCCCGAGTAGCTGGCACTACAGGGGCACACCATCAAGCCTGTCTAATTTTTTCTATTTTTTCTAGAGATGGTGGTTTCACTCTGTTGCCCAGACTGGAGTGCAGTGGCATGATCATAGTTCACTGCAGTCTCATACTCCCAGGCTTAAGTGATCCTCCTGCCTCAGCCTCCCAAGTATTAATAGCTGGGACTACAGGTGCGTGCCATCATGCCCGGCTAACTTTACCACTTAGTTTCTGAGCCACTTCTGAGGGAGGATATCACATCATAGCTGATCACTCATGAATGGTATCATTGTATTGCGTAGACATGTGAAAACTGGAGTTAGTTTTTTCTTTGTTCAGTCAACTGGTTATATGAATATTCTATGAGAATACAAAATTTGTTTGTTTTTAAGGAAAAGATCAATTGTGTGTCAGTAGTAGGCACCCTACTCATTAATTTCTCACGTGTGTTTGAAATTTCTATATTTGTATAATTTTCTTTATTCTATACTCCATTTCTTTTTTTCTCAGTGATAATTTACATTTATTTGTGATTTAGCACTTGTTTGTGAAATATTTCTTTTGCTTGGGCTTCTACACCACTAATTTGTCTCTTAACAGAAATCACCATAGATTTATTTGGTTACAAAAATTTAAATTGACTAGCCTATTTTTTTTGTATATCATAATTTTTTTGGTGACTTAATGACATCTCCTGGAGTATTTCCTTTCATTGCTTCTTTAAAATATCTTCCACTTAAGTGAAAGTTTTCCTCTATATACATTTATACAGCTTGATCTTCTATCTTTTTCTTGTGTCTTCCTGTGTGAATTGTCATTTTATTTGATTGCTCATGCTTTTATACACTATCAGATATATGGTCAAGCTGTCCGGATTTCTAAAAAAATGGCCAACTTATATACTCTGAAGGCAGTTTTTTCCTGCTCTTAAAGGTTAATGGACACTGAACTGGAAAGCTTTCATCCATGTGGTGCAAAGAGAAAAATATGCCCTGATTTTAGTTATCTTTGTAGGCAAGTAGAAGAGGGGGCATAAACCAGAATAAATTTTATCCCGAAGTATATATACTTTCTCTCCTGCTTCCCCAGGACTGTAAACTATAACAGATCTCCTGGGACCAGTGTCAAAAAGGTAGGTTTTTCTTTCCTGGGGAACATTCATAGGTTTTATTTTACTAATAGAACACCCTCGAGAACTCTTGAACTCTGTTCTTTGGCCCAGGTGGAAGACGTATTTGCTTCTCCGCATTTTTCCCCTGGATATCCCAGTACAACCCCTGGTTGTCATGGTAACCATTCCTACACAGCTATCATATCCACATGTCCCCCCTCACTTCTTTGCCATATATCATGCTTATTTTTGTCCTTAATATCAGAGAGAAGATTTTTCTTTTGATTTCCTGTTCATGGAAAAATATTTAGGAGTATTCTAAGATTTTGCTTGTGATTATCTTATCTTGGGCAATAAAGAAGTCAAAACAAGTAGAAATTATCTGCAAGTTTTACAAAAACTTGTTTCTACAATTATCTCACATAAAAAAGGTAAAATACAGTAATGTTAAGTAAGTTTAAGATCATCATTAAGATTTTTTTAAAATCTAGAATATAACTTGTGAACAAATACCGATTATAAATGTGCTTTAATTCCTAGGTATTGTAAACCTTATCATGCTAAAGATTAAATAAATGACCCTTTATTTCAATAAGTTTGTCTTTGAAACAGTAACAACACCAAAAAATACTTACTGACTAGGTCATAATCTGATTACCTAAAAAAATCATATCACAAAGAAATAAATAAATGAAAGAATGGGAGTAGAGATTAAGTGAACACAAACAAAACAAAAAATATATTTTTAAATTATAGTGTAAAACAGTCTGTTTTAAATGTATAGTTTTCCCCATTCCCCCTCAATGCCATCATCCACATACTTTACTGAGGTGTTGGGCTCCTGCGTGGTCATCTTTCACCGTCATTTGAGTGTCAGAACGTAGGGCTTATATTCAGGTTTTTCTCCAGGATCTGTCAATAAGGAAAATAAGGGTGCTCTCTGAAAATCAAGTTTAGAATTATCACATAACATATCTACCAGTTACCACTTATTTACCGAGAATACTGCTCTGAACCAGACATTTTAAAAATGCTAAGACACGGAGCCCCTTTTCTCTGAGTGACTTTATTTTTCACACTGCAGCTAGGGTCGTCTTTTTAAGACATACCTTTTATTAAGACAATCCTCAGTTTAAAACTTTAAAGTTTTTTCTTTTTGCCTTTGGGACAAATTCCCAGATCCTTATTGTGGCATAAAAGGCTCTTCGTGAGTGTACATTTCAGCCGTATCTTTTGCACTCTATATCTTGCTGCTGAAGTTTTTGCTGTTCCATAAACTAAGCATCCTCTCTTGTCTGCAGACATTTGTATATGCTTTTCCTCTGCCAGCAGTGGAAAACCCTGCCTGCAGTATCTTTCTAAATTGGCTATATTCCTTTAATCTTTCAAGATTCAGCACAGTTGTCTAAATCTCTGAGCTCTAAGATTCTCTTTTGATTTGACTTAATGAATCCTTCCTCAGTCTTATAGCATTTACTACACTGTGCTGCAATTGCTTGGCTGTTCATTTTTCTTCCTACTTTAATTGAATGGCTCTTCTTGAGCAAACAGGCTATGTCTTATGCATTTCAAAAATCTCTGGTTCATAGCAATATTCTTGGTAAATAAACACTAACAGACATTTTATGAAAGGGATAAATTCTTATCTTACATTCTCTTCCTTTCTTTAGTCCTCATCCTTGTTTACTTATTATTGACAATGAAAATAGTAATTATGGACCATGTACTGTATTAGGCTCATTAAGTATATGATCAAAAAAATCTTTATAATACCTGATGAGGTATTTTGTGAAGGTACAGTTCAGAAAGGTCAAATTATTTGCCCAATGATATAAAACAGTTAGAATTCTGTCAGAGCCAGGTTTCAACTCTCCCTCTCTCGCTTCCTCTCTCCGTCTTATTTCCAAGTCTGAACTGACATCTCTGTATTGTAAATTTTGAAAAGAGCTTGGCATGTAAGGGAAGTTTTTAGGATGTTGACAGATCAACTAGATTAGTAGATACGGACCAAATCAAATGCTTCTGCTATTTGATGCCTAGCACTTCAGATTGTATCAGGTTGACATTATAAAAGTATTAAAATTTTTCTAATAAAAATAATATTATATTCACATTAGGAATATTGCTGTAGTTAGGGAGGGTGAAAAGTGTCAACAGGAAAGGCAAGGAGGGAGATCAGCTGTAAGGCTTGAGCACTCATCCCGGTGAACTGACTCATGTGCTTTTGGGCCTAGGAAATGAGAAAAAGAGAGTTATAATGGCTATGAGAAAAGATGCAATCTATAGGAATCTCGGGCAATTTTGATGGAATTGAGATACAATGACAAAGACATGTAGAAAGATTTACGATTTCCCAGTTTGAGGTATGACTGCCTAGGTGTGCATTGATACCATTTTTTCACTAATATAGAGCAAAAGGAGATAAAAACAGCTTTTGATAGGGGAGAAATATGTGGAAAATATATTTTGTTTTGAAAACATAAGGCATTTTAAAAATATATTTTTAAAGCAATTTAAACTGAACATTGTTTTGTTTCGCCTCTGTAGCACTTACTGAACAATTACTTCAGAAAATTATCATAATAATAAAAATATATGCTTAAAGAAGTTCTGATTCTTTTTACAATTAGAACTTTTCCAAAGGTCATCATGTCCATAGTACCAACATGACAGCACAATATAAGATAAATATATAGGTATATATCTTTCTTTACAGAAATTAAGGAGCTGTATGCACTATAAAGTATATATGAACTTATTCCAGAGAGGGCTGAGTCCTTAGGTGAGAAGAAACTTGTGGTTGCTTTCAACCTTCAGGGATAAAATGGATATGTAATAAATACAGTTTCCAGAAGGACAAGAATTTATCCATTTCATAAAGTGTGAGTCCTGAAGCATAGGCAAGTGTGGAAGTCAGTTTTCCCTATGCAGATGAACTGTACTAGGACAAGGAGAAATCCTAGAACTTTCAAAAGCTGTGTAAGAATTCCCAAGGTGGACTGGAATCCCTGGGTCCCCAGGTGTTGGGGAAATTTCAATGCTAATTCCGTTTAAAACCACAAAAACAGCCAAGTAGAATTATGCACCTGTTAGCTAAAACCACAAAACAGATAAGCAAAGCTGTAAGCCTGTTATAACTGTACTGCTTGTAAAAATTGCTGCTAATTGGCTAACTTTTGATTCCTATTGCTAATTGGTTAACCATTTATGCTTGTATGCTATTGGATATGTCTAACCCCAAAAAAGTACAAAATCTGACAAAATTGAGGAAGC